>WEIT01037404.1:19461-59693 GCA_013389985.1 Dryoscopus gambensis | reverse complement strand
TTCTGCCTGCGCTGAGTAGGAGCTGTGCCGGTCGCAAGAAGACAGACCGGCCGGGACTGACTTGCAGCCACCATCCCACGCAGGGGTACCGCCAAGTCCCGCTGCAGAACGCCGAGCGTGCTGGAACAGGTTCGGAGCAGCAAATGGCCATTGGAAGTGAAAACGCGGTTACATGTTACGTTAGGTTTTGCTCGTCTCCTAAACTTAGCAGCTCGACTGCAGCAGCCGGGAGCATCGTCGGCTGACTTAGCTCTGGTGGGTGGTTAGCACAGCAGAGGATCCCTGCTGCAAGTAAGGGGTGATGTTATGGCCAGTGTGAAGCATGTGTACAGGGCGTCTGTCATTTCTGTGAAAAATCAGAAAAAGTCGTTCTTGTTGAAGCTTCTGAGATAAAAGTACCAAAAATCATGTAGGAAAAGCCTTCTTGAACTTACTTTGTGTTAACAGGCCATCTGTGCCTGTCTCTTGGCATCTACTTGGACCTGCTTCTGTGATACGTGTACCACCACTTCAGCTTCCCTCCCAGGCAGGGTTAACTTCACCAGGACAGCTCTTAAGGAAGCTGGAAGCCGTTAGAAGTAAGTGCAGACCTACTGCACTGGGGAGGTGCCAAAGCCACAGCAGGCTCACTGTAGGGTAGGTGTGAGAAAATTTTGCAACTCAAGAAAGGTCTGCTCTATGACTTCACTCCTCTCTCTCACCTGCTTATGCACCTACATGTAGCCCTTGGGCTTGGGGCCTTCCTGCCTCCAGGAGCACGCTAGTTCCCCAGGGTATCTTCTCCTAGGATTTAGGGCATTATGGAATCAGCCGTATGCCAAGCTACATGTGCTCCACTGGAGATGTCTGCCTGAGCTCGAGTTAAACAGCGCTTAGCCCTAACTTGTGGTGTCTTTACAATTTGCTTGGAACCAGTTTGTCAACTGGATTTGTAGGTGGCCAGCTGTGACACTGCCATAAAGCCAGGTCAAGCCTTTGGAGTGAGTGCCCCCTTCTCCTTCAGGGCACGAGGTGCAGAAGCCTATGGGCTGGTGTGAAACTAGTGCAAGGAGCTAGTAAGAGCAAGTACAAAGAGGACAGCTCCTGAGAGCCTGAGCAGAAGTCATACTTGTGGAAAGGGGTAACTTCACAGATTGGGTGGGACATGCAGGAAGTTTTTCTGACGAACAATTGACTGGACTTCTGCCAGTTACTAGCAAGACTGGAGGTGAAATGCGTTAATGATAGGTCATTATCTGCTGATTACTCTGTCATTAAAATGTGAGACCACCTGTAGTTCTCGAATTGGCAGGCCGTTTCCTAGGGTCATTAGGAGAGTGGTAGTAACCACACTGTCTAGGAATGGCTGCCTTATTTACAAAGCTGTTGAGTTTATCCTTATGAATATTTACATCAACTCCTTAGGAAAAATACACCATCTTGTTCCTGCGTTAACAGGGATGGCTTTTTAATTTACTTTAGTTCTTTGCAGGATTCCTTTTCTTACCTCTCTTAGACAGGTCTAACTTTCTTCTTTTTGTCAGATTGTCTAAGTCTCTGCCATGAAAGAAGTATGTGTGTTGTTGCCTGAAAGAGAGAAACTGCTATTTTAAGGAATGAACCTACAATACTTCAGAGGGCTTTCTCATCGTCACTCCAAATTATACTTAAAGCTGCAACCAACAATGTGCCTCATCATTCTAGAAAAAAAAGAAAGACATAGAAAACAGTTAATTTAAAATGAAGTATGCTGGAATCTTTTTGGGTTGTGTTCCAGATACTAAGTAATGTGGTCTGGTACTGCTTTCTTTTTGCTTAACATTGGAGTGTACTGGAAAAATCAAAGCCAGAATTCAGGGATTAATTGTGGAATGTTTGTAGTTGTAGTTGGTTAGTATTTTATGATGTGTTGTTCCTGATAGAGGGCCAATTAATTTATATGGCTACTTCTCCCCATATAAGCCCTTCAGCAGAGCAAGTCATCTGTCTGTTCTTAACCTGTGGCTTTTTAGTTAAAAACTTTATTTTTCATTTCTGGCACATTGGATGTGTTTTTTTTAGTAGCTGCAGCCAGTGCAATGTTTATCCCCAAGCGAGTTCTGCTTTACATCTTGAGCTGAGTTTGAGAGTATTAGTAATGCAGGTGGGCAAAAGCTCAAGAGAAATACTATTAAAAATGTGGCTGGCATTTTTGTGCGCATTACCGTAGCTGCATGGGCACATAACATGGTGAGTAAAATCTTTGCCTCAATTAGGTATAAAGGAACATGGCAAGATATGACGCCAGGATAGATAAGAGAGAGGGAGAAAGCCATATAGGGAGGGTTATAGGGCTGCCTGCCTGGGTGAAATATTGCATGCCACGTGCTTTAGCTTCTTGTAGCAAGCAAAACAAATAAGGCACAAGAATACTGTGGGTTGAGAAACAGTGCAGTTCTGGGCTGAGGTTTGGAAGATGTGGCTGTGAGGCCAAGTGGTGAGTGTTAGGGCTCCTGAAAGACAGTGAAACCACGGAGGGCACCTACCTGCACAGTGAGTTGTACACTTTGTGCTTTGAAATGTATAGTCTCCATAGATGAGACAGAAGATGGAAGGAAGCGGAACTCATGTAGAAGGAAGCAGACCGAGTTGTCCATGTCTGGAGTTCCCATCCAGTTCATCAGTCTCTGGACAGCAGTTTTCCTGTCCCTCTGAGCCCTCATTCCCCATATTACCACAACCTTCCATCTTTACTTTCTTGTTTAGTTTTCTATACTCTCATGCTCTTCTAGATGTTTGGAGTGCTGTCACTAGATGAATTCTTTGTTCCTCTCGGTGTTTTTCTGAATTGTTTTCTGGATGTTTGCCAGTTTTACTCTTGTTAGTACGTCATTCAGCCCAATTTGAGCTAGTTTCTGTGAAAAGAAAAACCTGACACTTTTTCTGATCTTCTTTGGCGCTTCTTTTCCAGAATCTTTGCTGCCTTGCTTGAAGTGATGCATGATATCTGACAAATGCAATAGTATTTCTGTATTTGAAGACTACAGGTTGCATCCTGTAATGGATCTATAAATCGTGCTGGAAAAGCAAGCTGTTGGGGCTAGTTAAAATGAACAAAATCTGAGGCCTGATGTTTTTTAATCAAAAAGAAGGAACCTCAGCTCCTGAGGAAATACACTTGATACGCACCATGCTTTTCCAGAATTTTTGCAATGGCTGACACTGTTGTCCTGTCATGTTGGGGAAGTGTTGTCTGTCCTTACGTGTCCCCATTGCACCTCAGTGGACAGTGGAGTTTGTCCCCCACGCAGCCTTGGTTGACAAGGAGGCTTTCCGAATCCTGTGGTAGGGAGTGGATCCCACAAGTTCCAGTGTGTTCCCTCTGACAGTGTCAGCTTTTTCACCTGAGGAAGTAAGGCAGAGGAGAAGGCACCATGCCATAGTGCTGAGCATTCAGAAATACCTTGATCTGATGATTCCTCGGACCTTGGTGTGGCAGCAAGTTGGGACACCCGTGTTCTCTTGCAAGAGTGCTGCTCTTTCCCCTTGCTCGGGGTTTTCCCATGATGAGTAATGCATTGAGTACCACCTGTAAATTGTAGAGTGGAGACACAAATATTCATCTATACATCTTGATCTGTTAATGAACCTTCTTGTTGTTATGCTGCTGGAACTGAAATTCCTCAAGCTGTAGAGCCCAGCTGCCACAAGCCTCTAGGACAACACTTTGACTGTAACTTGTTTGTTTTAAAACACCTTTTTTTTTGTTGCAACAGCTGTGTTAAAGGATCCTACTGCAAAGGAAAATTGGGTTGTAGCACTTTTATCTAGTGCATGCTCTCAGGGAAGTGAGGTGCCACAGTGATGGTGTATGATGTGATGGTGCGATGCTGAACAAGCCTCGGCACTACTCCTGGGTTGTTTCATGGCCACCTAGAGTGCTGTTTAACAGCTTACCTTTTACGGTATTGGGGTGAGATAATATCCTTGCTTTTCCCTCTCTGAAGCTGCATTGAGACATGCAAGAGCTCCAGGAGGTGGGCAGGGAGGTGAGAGTGCCTAAAGGTGCAGCAGGGGAAGACAGACCTGCTCAGGCACACCCCGGGCTTTGCCCTTTCCCCTCTTGCTCAGAGTGGCAGCTGGCTGTTTGCAAGGGTCGGGCACAGAGGCAGAGCAGTGCTGGACTCCATTCTCCACTTCTGAAGGAAAAGGAGATGCCAAGGGGTGTGAGGCACTAGCATGTCTGGACCAGCTATAGTGCAACCTTTTAGAGGGAGAGTGAGCCGTGTAAGCTCCCCTTGTACCATCACTTGGTGATGATAACAACTGCTGGTACCTGGAAACTGATTCTGCAGGGTCTGGGGAGCTTCCAGTCAGTGGTGGGAAACTGAGGTTTCTCTGTCCTCTCATGCTGGCTCCAAGCTTTCTGTGAAGGAAGGTCTGAATAGTGCTTGGGCTGATTTCCCAAGTTCCTGACTACATCTTTGGACAAGCAAGTGCCAGCAAGAGAGCTCAGTGGCTCTGCTTTGTAACATCTGTATCGAGGACTGTGTGAAAATTTTTGCTATGTCTCAGCCTGCTTTCTTCTGCCTGTGTTCTTTAAAGGAAGACTTTATGTACTCTGTGCCTGATGGCCTGCTTTATTTCTTCAGAGGTGCTACTGGTAGCTGGCGGTATTACTCTGCTTTTGGTATCTGATTATGAAAGTTGGGGGGATAAGCAGAGGGAAAAAAAAAAGAGTATTATTCCAAAAGCCTTTCTAGCTGGGCTGCGTGCAGTAGTCCAGAGCAGCGCTGATGATCATGTCGAAGCCTGGTACCACTCATCTGGGCTTGAACTTTCTTGCTGGGTTTATTGAGGAGCTGAATCGAAATTTTAAGCTGGCTGGTGATCACTTGTTCTGTACAATTCCTTGCAGTCATAGCTGGTTTTGTGCACTCCCACATACATGATCAGACTTGCATGAAGAGGAGTATTGACCTCCTAACCTCATGCCTGTCCCAGGTGCCTCCTCTGTCTTTATACTTGCAGTAGATAGAAAGCAGCACTTCTGGTCCTTCCTCCTTGCTGCCTGACCACTACTTCCAGTACATTTCTCACCACAGTGGCATGTCCTTGCATTTTTCCCTTCTGACTAATGTCAGGGGAGGACCCTGTCTCTCATTTTCCCTCTTGTTTTACTTTGCATATTCACTCTCAAGTATTCTTCACAGGTTTATGTTAGATTTTTATTCACCTGTTGCCCTCTTGCATCTCTTGTACCCCCTGGCGTTCATGTTTGTTCTCCCTTCTTCCCATGGTCTTCAGGAGAGTTTTTATGCTCTGTAATTTAGATGTGCTTTCCAGGACTGTCCTATAGGATGTGGAGTTGTAGAGTGGTGTTGCCAGGGTCTGAAGTATCCTTCAGACTCCTGATACGCTGCAGAACAGTCTGAAGAGTCCTTTGGAATATATTTGGTTTGTACAATGCTCTTGGGCACATGGTGCGATTCTTGGGGCTCTCCTGTGCAGCTCCAGGAGTTGGATTTCAGTGATCCCCGTGTGTCCCTTTCAGCTCAGGATATTCTATGTTCTGTAGTCCATGCAGGTAAAATGGACTGGTGGTAGCACTTGGCTGAAGTGCTGCCTGATCTTTGGCCTGGTTTTGATGTACAGAGCTGCTGGAGAAGGTTGTCTGGGATGAGCCATTGCAGAGCAGTCTTTAAGATTAACCTTTATGACCCTGAGTCTTTAGTGTCAGAAATTTATGGGGATTGTGCTTCCAGTAAATTCCTCCAACCAGCTTTTTCTGCATTTGGCAGTCAGGCAGGCTTCTTAGATCAGCACACATGCACAGTTAGCCTCAGTGCTGAGGTTAGTTATTTGCTGGCTCAAGACTGACCAGATGTTTGAGTGCATCTGGAAGCCTATTCTCTTACTCAGACATGCAAAGGCTACCTCTTACTGTCTGTGCAGACAGACACCCTTTGTGTCCATTGCTCCAGTAAGTACTGCTGCAACAGTGGGGTGCTGTGGGTGATGAAGGTTGTGCCTGCTGCTAGTGTAAAGTGAATTTGAAGGATTCAAGCAGGATCTGTATTGTCCCATCTGCTCTTCTGTCCTGTGGGAACACAACCCCGTAGTGAGGTATCCCATGTGATGCTGTGAGGTGCATTTTCCAGCAGAACAAATTTATATCTGATTCTGACTTCCTGATGGCTGTGCATTTTGAGAGATTTTAAAACCTAATTTTTAAAAAAGAAGAATTTTCTCTTCCTCAGTGTTTACAAGTGTATACCCTGAAACCACAGGCCAAGTTTGGCCTGCAAAATTTTTTCCCTTATTTTCCAGGGTATTGCATGTTCTTCTCTGCTACTCAAAAAAGAATACTGGGCTGTGAGAGGTCTTGACTGTCTGTCTGTCTGCCATGTGCAAAATTTTATTTCTACCTGCTCCAGCAAGTCTGCCTGCCAGCCGTGTTTTGTGTTACTCATTTTCTCGGTGTCTTGCTGTTGTGGTTTAACCCCAGCTGTCAACCAAGCACCACACTCATTAAACCCCCATCCCATGGGATGTGAGAGCACTCTCCTTGGGATGTGAGAGAGGAAGACTAAAAGTGGGAAAAGTCTTGGGTTGAGATAATGACAGTTGAATAGCTAAAGCAAAAGTCACACATACAAGCAAAGCAAAACAAGGAATTCATCCACTGCTTCCCATGGACAGGCAGGTGTTCAGCCATCTCCAGGAAAACAGGGCTCCATCATGCATAACAGTGACTTGAGAAGACAAACTCCATCATTCTGAAGGTCCCCTGTCCTCTCCCCCGGCCCTGCCTGGCTTTTTGTGCCAAGCGTGATGCCATATGGTATGGAATGTTGCTTTGGTCAGTTAGGGTCAGCTGTCCTGGCTGTATCCCCGCCCAATATCTTGTGCACTCAGCATCCTTGCTGACAGTCATACGACAGCGAGAAAAGGCCTTGGCTCTGTGCAAGCACTGCTCAGCAATAACAAAAACATCTCTATATTATCAGCACCGTTTTCAGCAGGAATCCAAAATGCTGCCCCATACCAGCCACTGTGAAGTAAACGAACTCCACCCCAACCAAAACCAGCACACTCAAAGTGGAAAGTTCACCCATGATGCTGTGCCACCTTCTAAATGTCACAGCAGTTTCTTTGATGAAAGGTGCATTGCTGTGCTGAAGTGAGAGGTGAAAGTGATAGAAATCCTGTGGTCCTGCTTTGCTCCAGCATAGTGATGCTAATTTTTGACTTGATAAAAACCAGAAGTTGGATAAGTGTTGTGCCTGGATCATGGTGTGCTAGGGCTGTGCTCTGCCGCTGCTTTTGGTAGATACCCAAGTGATGTATCAGGTGCTGTTACTGTTCAGAAGACACAGTGTTACCTTTCAGGAGGAGAAAGCCAAAGCCAATCTTCCTATGTTTTTATTAACAAAAATTGAATTTTTACCTCAAGACCTGAGCAAAACGATGGTCAGAGAGGACTTTGTGTTAGCAAAGTCACTTTGGGAAGAGTCCATGCTGGCAAGCTGCTGAGCCAGGTGACCTGCTGGCTTGGCACCATGTTTTCCTTAAGCCCTCTGCTGCAGTGGCCTGGTGTAAATGTGTGTACTTACTCAGCTGTGTCTCCCTCTCTCCCAGCAAAATGAGCTGAACTCCTTCCTGTGGACAATCAAGAGAGATCCCCCATCTTATTTCTTTGGCACCATCCATGTCCCATACACGCGTGTTTGGGATTTCATCCCAGAGAACTCCAAGAAAGCCTTCCAGCAGAGCCACATCGTGTACTTTGAGCTGGACCTCACTGATCCGTACACCATCTCAGCTCTCACCAGCTGCCAACTCCTGCCACAGGGGAAGAACCTCCAAGATGTGCTGCCCCGTGACATCTACCACCGTCTGAAGCGGCACCTGGAGTATGTCAAGCTCATGATGCCGTCCTGGATGACCCCAGACCAGCGGGGCAAAGGGCTGTATGCAGACTACCTCTTCAATGCCATTGCTGGCAACTGGGAGCGGAAGAGGCCGGTCTGGGTGATGCTGATGGTGAACTCCCTGACAGAGGTAGACATCAAGTCGCGAGGTGTGCCCGTCCTGGACCTGTTCCTGGCCCAGGAAGCGGAGCGGCTGAGAAAGCAAACGGGCGCTGTGGAGAAAGTAGAAGAGCAGTGCCACCCGCTCAATGGGCTGAACTTCTCCCAGGTGAGGCGGAATGCTGTGCAGGGTGCCAGGCTGGCTGCTCAGGTGGATATCGCAGCAGCGACAGCATGGGCTGGGGCATGGGGTAAGTGCTTTCTACTCAGAGACTTGTGTCTGCTCCCGCAGCCTGTGCCTTTGTCTATATCCTCAGGAGAATTTGCTAGCATGGGACATCAGGCTAGAGATGAATTCATTTAGGCCTGGCCTGGGGAGACCCCTGTTCTCTTCCTTGGGCAGCCATGGGCATGTTCCACCCTCAGAGGCACCAGACCTTTGGACATGAGCTCTCTCTCCCTGACTGGGCTGCCCTGCAGGAGCTCAGGACAGGCTGGGGCTCAGTGCCCAAACTTGGTTTTGTAATAGCAAGTTAAAAAGAAAGAAGTCTTAACTTGGGGCAAGCATGGGTGCTGTGAGTAGTGCTGAGAAGCAAGTGCTGATTGGAAAAATATCACAGTGGATATGTCAATGCCCTCAGACATAGGGGCTTATCCTCTGCACTGGGAAAAGTATTTTTGTTTGGTTTTGGGGTTTTTTTCCTTCCTTTGTTACCAGGTAAGGGTCAGCAAAGCATAGCTTTCTGCAGGGAGCTTCACAGACTAGTACGGGCCCTTGTGCAAATGGCTTTGTGTTTGCAAACCCGCTGGAGTTCAGCACTGTTGTTCATGCTGCCGAATGGCCTCTGTGCTGTCCATGTGTTGGATGAGGTGCTCCTCTCTGAGCAAAATACACCAGGCAGCAGTGTCTGTTGTTGTCTCTGCGCAGTGGGATCACAGGCATAACGTTGCTCGCTGACATGGGGTACCTTCACTGCAGGGAGGTGCTAGTTTGGGGAGTGGAAGTGGCATTTGTTTAGGAATAGGTAAGACTTGTGTTTTGCAGCATGCCCCAGTAGCACAAGGTGGGAGGACCTTTAGGGCTGGGGAGTTTTGACTGATGTCTGACCCTTTTCCCTGCATCCTGAAGCTTGACCTGTCACTGGTGCAGAGTTTGGAAGGGAAAGAGCAGAAGGGGAGTGCAGCACAGCAAGGGCAGGGACAGCAGCTCAGGACAAATATCTGAAGTGCTGCTACCCCAGACAACATTGGTGGGGGGACCATGGTGCAGGGAATAGCACATCAGCCCAGGCTGCAGTCCTGCAGCTGAGCAGTCCTTAAATGCGGGCAGGGCTTCTGCACTTCTTTCTTCCATTGTTTGGAGCTGGGCAACCTCATTTACATCTCGTCTTCTGCTTAACACTGTGCTTTGAATCTTTATGCTGTTGCTGTTAGCTCACAGCTAACCTGGGAATAGGCTGGGAAGTCCCTTCTTTTCCACCTCTTACCTGGTTGAGGATTTATAAACATTATTGCCCACATTTTAATTTTGGTGATAATACCCCTATAGTTTATGATGATAGAAGTGGAGGGGGAGAGGCATGAGCATTTTTATCCACTGCCTTGTAAGAAAGTGGTAGGGAGACTGAGAAATGTTGATTGCAAATCATGTCCCTGCTAAGCTCATGCAAATGTTGACCCTTAGGCCTTCACAGCTTTCTTCAAAGAGCACCTGTTACTGTGCTGATTTGCAGATGGGATAAATACCAAGTGATCCAAGAAGGTGCATGGGCAAGGGACACAGCTGAGCTGCAACGTCCAGAATTGCCCAGCCTTCTGAGAAGGCCAGAGAGACAAAACCTGCAGGAGAAACTTGACTGTAGTTAGGAAAATCACAGCCTAGGGTTGCCCCTCGGTGAGTGGACGTGTGCATGTGCATTATGCAGGCTGCAGCTTCTCCCATGCCTGCTCACTTAGAGGGGAAGGAGTGCACTGTCCCTTGAGGGAGCAGGTCTAGAACAGCTACTGTACTGCAAATTCATACCTCCACTGTGGCCTTCCACTAGGTGTCCAATACAGGCAGATCAAGGAAAAGGAAAACCAGAGGCAGATGATTTTTATGCTTCTAAGCAAATTTTAGGGCTGTTTCAGAAACTGACTTGTAAACTCTCATGGTTGGCAATTCTGTAAGTCTTTGATTTGATAATCTCTTTCTGTAAGAGCTTTCTTGTCAGTTTGTTCAGGCAGTAGACTTAATTACTTGTTTAATATAAACCAAGCAAAGGATTTGAAATAGGCTCTTTGAAAATTATTTTCTTTGGTGTGCTGCTGTGCAGAACCCCCCAGTATTGGGCCACTTCTGTGACTGCGTTTCAAACAAGTGAACACATAGGCATGACTTAGAAACTTCCGTTGGGGAAAACGGAACAAAAACCGTAAGGAATGGTCTAATACTGTACAAGAAATATCATGGCATCACAGAATACCCTGGGTTGGAAGGGACCTCAAAGTTAACCCAGTTCCATCCCCTCTGCCCTTTCACTAGACCAGGGTTGCTCAGAGCCCCATCCAACCTGACCTCAAACACTTCCAGGGATGGGGCATCCATGATTTCTCTGGGCAACCTGTGCCAGTGCCTCATCACCATCACAGTAAAGAATTTCTTCCTATTACCTAATCTAAACCTACTTTCTTACACATGGGAGCCATTCCCCCTTGTCCTGTCACTACATGCCCTTGTAACAAGTTTTTCTTGTAGGCTTCTTTCCCATACTGGAAGGTGCATTATAGGTCACCCCAAAGTCTTCTCTTTTCCAGGCTGAACAATCCCAGTTCTCTCAGCCTTTTCTTATAGCAGAGGTGCTCCTTTCTTCTAATCCACCTTGGTGTCCCTCCTCTGGACTCACTCCAACAGTTCCATGTCCTTCCTGTGCTGGGACCCCAGCGCTGGATGCAGTGTCCCAGGTGGGGTCTCACCAGAGCAGAGCAGAGGGGCAGAATCCCCTCCCTGGCCCTGCTGCCCACGCTGCTTTGGATGCAGCCCAGGACACGTTTGGCTCTCTGGGCTGTGAGTGCCCATGGCCGGGTCATGTCCAGCCTCTCACTCACCAGCACACCCAAGGCCTTCTCACAGGGCTGCTTTCCATCTGCTCATCCCCAGGCTGCATTGATACAGGAGATTGTCCTGACCTGTTGCAGTTTGTGGTTTCTTGTGATGGTATGGCAAGCTGCAGACCTTCCTGGAGAGCACAGCATGGCTGTCTGCCCCGCACAGTGCTCCACCTAGCTGTCAGCTCCACAACACGGTGGCGATAAAGGAGGGGAGAAGGCTCCCTGCATGGGGACTTCAGAGGATCTTTATTCACCTGGTCCCAGAGGCACAGGGAACCACATGGTGACAGGATGGATTGCCAAGGCAGAGAGACCCCAAGGCAGACAAGAAGTCACATGGCATGGAGCTGGATTTTATATGGAGATTGGGGGGGGGGGGGGGGGGGGGGGGGGGAGAGTGNGAGCACATGGGCCAGTGGTCTGAGGGCACAGGGACAGTACATGGGCGGGATTAGTGTACAGAGCAAATGGGGAGAACCCGCGGGAGTGGCCAGGAATAGGGGCGGGGGAGGGAGGACAATACGGTGAGGGTGGGCAATATAGCAAGTAGAGGAGTGGGAAAGCACAGCAGGACACTGACCCAGGTGCAACATCTGGCACTTGGTCTTGTTAAACTGCATGAGATTCCCATGGGCCCACTTGTCAAGCTTGTCCAGGTCCCTCTGGATGTCATCTAGAGAGATGTTTTTTTTCTTAAGGCAGAATTACAGAGAAATTATTTACTTAGCAGAGAAGCAAGTTCACTGTTTTCAGTTTGTTTCTGCATAGGGTTTGCTCTTTCCTTCACATCCAAAATTACTGTAGTGCCTGGTAAGGTGGACTCCCAAGCCATGCTCACTTGCAATCCATACACTGTTATTAGCTAGGTCCCTCTTTTGATCCATTCTGTTGATCTTGTTGGTGTATGTTATTGTAGGTGAAGGTCTGGAACAGTCTGTTGTTGTCTCCCTGGGGTTGCACAGTGCTCAGTAACTGCAAAGTGCAGACAAACCATGGTTAGCAGCTTCCTTCTCCTTGTGAAGAGAAACCAGTAAAAAATGAAAAAAAAACCAGCAAACCTCTGCATGTACAACAGCCAACAGTGTCTGTCAAGTGGCTCTTTTTCTTTGGCTTTTTTAACCACAGACTTCTGGTTTATGACTCTGTTATTACCTTCCAAACCTCTGCTCTTGCTCAGCTCAGGCTGGCTGCCTGCATTGCCAAATCATAAAAGTATCATTTCTGTTCGGTACATGATGATGTGTACACAATCTGAGAAATACTTTACTGACCTCTCAATCTCTCTCTCTTGTTCCAAGTTCTGTGCAACTTTAGGAGTATGGAAACATTAGTTTGTCTCCATGCCAGGGCCATGGTGTTTATTTTTCCTCTTTTTTACTGTTTCCATCCTAGTTTGTCTTACAGACTTGTTCTCCCAGTCCACCTTTTTTGATGGGTAGTGCCTCCCTTGTTGCAGTACCCTGCATGCAGGTCTCATTCCTAGCTGCATCTGGGCTTTGTAGCTATGCACAATCTGCCACTGCTGACTCTCAGCATGGAGTCAGTCCCTCCCAGCTGTTCTTTTCCAATTATGCATGTGCTTACATGTTTGCTGTGTTGGGGGCATTAGTGCTCCAGCCCTAAACAGCTTTGCTGTTGGCTTCAGTAGTGTCATGAATGTCAGTTTAGTACTGGCTCAGAAGACGAGCAAGTGTTGGCCTGTACTGTGCCAGGCACTTGCTTTGGTACACTAAGGTGGTGTCCAGGCTGTGTTCCTCACAAACTGGTCTCAGCTTGAGCACCAGAAGTTTAAACTTAGGTCTGCCCTTTGTGTGGACCCATGGTTAAGTGTGTAAACACTATCCAGCCATCACCACTTCCTAGCCAAGACCTTGGCCAGTTTGGCTTCACCAATACTGGGACACTTGGTAGAAGATTCTATTACCTGTTCTTGATTTAAGAATTGTTTCCCCACATGACTTTCCTGTGGTCCTACCTTATCATGGCATTTTTCCTACCTGAGCCTCTGAATACATTGCTACATATTCAGAAGTAGTCTTCAAAGCTGTTTGGGATGCAGTAGGAAGCAGGGAGCCACTAAAGGCTGACTACTTATGAAATCATGGCTCCACATCTGTGACTGAGCACTTGAAAGTCTAATCATTTGCATGTTTCAGCCAGTCCCTCATATAGCTCATTGCAGGCAGGAAATGAAGCAAAGTTTTCTACATTGATCATTTTGTATTAATTAGGACATTATTTATGTTTCTACTCAAAAAACAACCTTTGCAAGCAAAAAAGTGCTGAGAGATTCTTGCTTTTCTCTAGAGGGCTCCCAGCACTTCCAGGTTCTGGTTCACTAACATGACTGTGAGAGCTGTAGACTCCTGCTTAACAAACACAGCCCTTCTGACATAACAGCAACATAATTTTTGCTGCTTGGTATGTGTACCCACTTGGGTGAAAGGGCCACCCATGATAACCCCTTGCATAAAATTGTTTTTAGGAAAAGCCTGTATTTGTGGGGAAAGTAGGAAGCAAAGACACCATGGCTTTGTTACATGTGTTGCGTGGTTTGTTGGTGGGTTTGTATTTTTTCCGTTCTAAGGAAGTTAAAAGAGATAGCTTGAAATTAGGTGCAAATGACATGATATGAAATTGGTGAGATTTGTGCTAGTCTTCTCATTCCAGTAAAGGGTGTTTTTGCTATACTTGGTTGGTCAGTTGTAGTAGCTGTCTTTAATTTCTGGAATGATGAGGCTGGATCGGATCTGGCAGTGTTTCCATTCACAAGACCTTGGTTCAGGCTCATCTTTGACAATGACAGTAATGGAGAATCTCAAAGAAAGAAAAAGCAAGGAAAGGCACATAGGATGAGATCTGCAAAGAGTAGATTAGATTCTGTAGTTTAGGTCCAAATTTGGAGCAAAGTACAGACCAGCTGCTTGATGAAGGAGCTGACAGAGGAGCAGAGCATTTTATTGCTAAACAAGTTGGATGGGACAGTAACATGATTGTATCTGCTGCCCCGAGGGTGTAATTTCAAGACTTATTTGTTAGGACCAGCCTTCTCTCCTCAGGTGATGGGAACATCAGGGGTTTGTGGACATGAACTGGAACTGGAACAACTGAATTGATCCTATTTGCATCTTCGGCTGCAGGAATCTGTGACCTAGATTTGTATTTGTTTTCAATTTGTGTGTAAACAAACCTGCAGCCTCCACATCTAGACATCAGGGATGGGGAATGGGCTGGCTGATGGGAACCAAAATAACTACAACTTCGCATTTCTACTGAAATCATTACAGTTCAATTAAGATCTTTTTAACTACCTGGTCATTTATGGGTTCTTCCCTCAGTGAAAGTAAAAGTGGTATTCAGAAGGGTGGGGAGTTTGTTTCAAACAGCCTGGACTCTGTGGTAGGGCTTTGAAATCCCAAACTGTGAGCTTTGCTCCTTCCACTTGCACTCTATATGCCTATCAGCTAGCTGGATTTTCCCATTAAAATTGCCTTTAGCTCAGCCTATTACACAGCAGAAACAGAAGATGTTAGGTTGTAAACATGGCTTCTTCTGTCCTTGCTGCTCCCATGGATGGCTTCTTTCCTGTGTGTGGCTCCCAGTTTTACAGTGTGAGCATGCCAGTGCACTTTCCTTTTCACTCAGTGAGTAAGGGCTGGGCAGTGAAATGTGTGAACTGCTCTGAGAGAACTTGTGACTGGGTTAACCCCCTGTCCTCTGACAAGTAGTGCTAGATTGGTGGGCTGGTTGGCGGTGCACTGTGTGACACTTGAGATCTTCCAGCTTTGGATGAGGGCACTGTTGCTGCAGAGGAGCATAGCCTTGTCAGCAGGCTGAGGGGTGCCAGGTATCGGTGGCCACTCAGGGTAGCACCCAGAAGCTCTGAGCTGAATGCTTTTTGGAATAGCTCAGCCAAAAGTAAGGAGTGTGGAGCAGGGCAGAGATGTGGCCTTGGCTCATTCAGCCGTTCAGGTAGCTGGGTGCCTCTGTGCGAAGCTTTGGTCTGTGGGTTCTCAGGTCTTGACATAGAATTACGGTGATGGATCACGGTGCTCTGGTGCTGTGGCTCTGTTGGATGCCTGATCCCAAGGGCTCACTACTTACTGCCATTACAGAACCCAAAGCATGTAGCTGCCAGCTTTTCCCTTGGACTACAAGGTTGCCACCACTCTGGACACCTTAAAGGCACATGCCTGCAGAAGTTGTAGAAGACAGCTTCCTTTCCCACCTAAGAACTGGATTGCACTCCTCTCACCCTCCTGTCCAGTACTGGTGAGATGGGTCTTCTGGCCCAGACTAGGTTGCAAGATCCATGGGGATCCATGTTGGCTCTTGCATCCCAACTGACAGTGTTTCTGATTTACAGCAGTGGTTCTGAAGACTGATTTTTAGTTTTCTTCAACAAATTCAGAACAAAAATAAAGCCCATCTTTAGTTTTCATCTGTTTGATTTTGTGAGGGTTTGTATTGCACTGAAGAGCCCCTACTATCAACTCTCAGTACTTCTGTGAGCAGTACAGCTATAATCAGTTTGTCCTTTAATGTTCTATTTGTTGAACCTGTCCCAGCAGTGCACATTTTTTATGTGTTAACTGTTGACTCAGCTCTTCCCGGGGCTAGCAGCATCTGTCTGGTGATATGGCAGTCGTGTGTGTCACAGTCGTGTTACAGTCCTCATCTTTCCTCGTTTATGCATCTGTATTTGGCTGTGGTTCTTTCAGGCACAGTGGTTTTCTGAGCACTCATGCTTGAGGCTGTCCAAGTCCTTTTAACCCGCACTGCTTCCCAGGGAAGAAAGGGTGTTACTGTTGTTGTTGGTCCAGTCTCCGACTGCTCCCTGATCAAGGCGAACTTGCAAGCCAGTTTATGTATTCTTTCTCATCTGTAGGTACATTTTTAGGTCTTCTAAGTACTGTTTCTGTTCCCCATGTCTTCAGTATGTGAAGTGTTGGTTTTGTATTTCCCTGAATTCCTACTGCCATACACTCTCTTGAGGAAACTATTCATTGATGCTGTTGTCTTAATGCAGAAAACTTGCAAAACACTACCAAGGTTTTTGGAAAGGGTATGGTTTCCATAATACTTGTTGACTTAAAATTTCTATATCCTACAATTATTTGCAATAAGCTTCATTAGGGCTTTTATTAGATAATTTGTAAGATTGATTGCAAGTAGGATGAGGCTGAATATGGTTTTTAAGATGACTGTTTCTTTGTCTAACCTAAGGCAAAAAGGAAATTCTTTTTTTTCCTCCCCCCCCCCTACCCCGCAAGAGAGAAAAGGTTGGGTTCCTCAATAAAATTCTTACCATCCAACAAGCTTAGCAGCCATCTGCACGCCTGGATGAAAGATGTTCGGACAGCAAATTGTGTAAACAATATCAAAGGGATTAGACAGATGGATGAAGGATAGTCACACCAGGACATCTCATACATGTCCCAAGTGCCTTCTCTGGCTCAAGGCATCCCTCAGCCCCTGGCAGCCTGAATTGAGGGCAGATGTGAGTGGAAGAGTTGCTCCATAGGTTGTGGGCTTCTGCTCCACCGGGCAGATGTGGAAAGCTTGTCCCCAAAATGTAACTGAGGTGGGCTTGTAATCTGATATGGAATGGGTCAACTGAACTAAGTTTGGCACTATCCCTGCTGGAGCCTCCAGACACCCACATGTTCTCCCTCTTCACAAGACTTAACTTTCTTATCATGCAGAGGTCACATGTGAACAGACAGGTACCTGGGGAGCAGTTGGCTGTGCAGTCTGAAACCAGGGAGAGGTTTAGGAAGGTTAATCCATGGATCTTGAGGACAGTCCTGTCAGTTAGGACCAAGTGTGTAACAGTGTTTAGTCTGCAATTAACTGTGATGTCAATCTTGTCCTGTAACTGTTTGAGGGAAGATTTAGGTAGCTGGCCTTGTGCATTTCTCAGTCTCTTTGTTCTTAACAAGATTAGCAGGATTGCTAGCTTCAGCCAGAACTTGGATTAATTTTTGACAAAAATAGATATGCTGACTTGACTTCTGCGCAATCAAGCCTAGTAAATGTGTTACAAGAATGTTCTAGCAAGTAATATTTTATTTTTTAATGGCAGATTTTATGTGGTTTTGTGTGACCTGTTTTGCTTTTTGAGTGTGTTCATTAGCAAGACACAGTGTTAGAGACTGATTTGCATCTTACTCACTCAAACCCTTCATTTCTATGTGGATTACTCATAATTTGTCTGTGTGTCCCACTCCCTCCATGTTCGCCAAACAGGACCATGAGAGAAAAATATTTATACATATTTTAGGACCATCAGGCTGTCAAAACTCAAATTAACAGGGCTTGCAACTATGCATCAAATCCAGCTTAATTTGCTGCAAATAAATCAGTGCTTCTGGGTGTTACTTGATCCAGGCAGCGTTACCCCATTCTCTCCAAGGTAAAAGCTCCGGTTCTGGCTGCCTTTGCTAAGTATGTCTCATGGTGAGCTATGGTCACCCTGGCCACTTGTAATAGCTGTAGGGAGAGACCCCACTGAGACATGGTGTATGGGGAGAATATCGTGCCTTGTTGCTGTCTTGAGAGCACCCCACGCAGAGTTAGCTCCTCCACTTTTCAAAACTGGCACTTGTTGGCTCATTGGGATGTCACACAGGAGGAGCAATCCTACCCCACCAAGGACGTGAGTTTCATGGTGTGCTCCACTTGACTAAGTGGGGAGCCTATGCAAGCCTTTTTTCACTTCTGCTTGAGACAAGTCAGCACAGGATGGCATCATACAGTTCCTTGGCTTTGCTCTTCCATCATCTTTCAGCATTTTGAAGAGCTTCCTTCAATCTCAGATGAAGTGTTTGGTTTTCTCAGGGGAACATATTGTATAAATAACACCAGATGCTCTAAGATAGCAGGAGAGCGGCAGCCCTGCACTAGTGTGCTGCTGGATGTATCCCAGCACAAAGTATTGTTGAGGACTCTGGTACTGACACTAGAGTCCTCAGTTCCCCTGGTTCAGTGTAGGCCATATTTTCAGCTGAGTCAGGTAAAAGCTTTACCTTTGTTTAGGATACTGGATTAATTGCTTAAAGATTTTAACCACTGAGAAAATTTGAACTTTCATCTAAACATTGTCCTAAGCATCTTCCTGCCCGTCCAACTGCAAACCTTTGAGTCCTGGCTCCTGCATATGCCCAAAGAACCAGTGTGAAAAGCAGGTTTTGGTATTGGTTTGGACTCGTTTTGCAGAGGGGTGATGTCTAAATCACTCAGATGCTCAAAATCCACTGGTTTCTTCCAACATTTTTACCCCTCTGCCTTCTGAAGGGCAGGTAAGATATACCGGAATCCATTGGTAAAGAAAACGAAAGCCGCTTAACTTTCCATGGTTACACAGGATCAGCACAAAGCTAACTCTCCCAGGTCTTTCACTAGAGATCTCACTCAGGGCTATGCAGCTTTGGGAACTCTGTGGTTGCTAGCCTGCTGGATGAGGGCTGTCTCAGCAGGAAAGACATGTCCTTAGCCCCTGCTAGACAGATGGATTTGCTGGTGTTGTGAGCTCAGTTTCCTGCCTTATCCTGGCCAAAACAGCCCATTCTGCTTGGGAATGTGCAGCAGTTTGATCACCTGATCACAGAGCCACAATTTCCAGATTACAGAATATTCTGAGTTGGAGGGGACCCGCAAGAATCATCATGTCCAGCTCTTAAGTGAATAGTCCATATGGGGTTGAACCCACAACCTTGGTGTTACTAGTACTGTTCTCTAATGTAATGAGCTAACTTTCACCTGTGATAGCCAATGCCTGTAATCATACAAGAATCTGCCTGACCATGTATGCCTGAGGAAATTCCTGCCCCTGGACTTTCAGGGTTTCCTCGACAGTGCGAACATACCAAATTCCTCTGTAGCTCTTTGAGAGAGGAACTTAAATCCTGTCACTGTTGGTATATTTGGCAAAATGGTCTCTGGAAATTTTTGGGGCTGAAATTTCTGCACTCAAGTAGTTGCTGATATCCTGAGGTGTGCTATATCTGTACTNTTGGAAGCTTCTAACAGAGGCATTTCTGCTGAAGTCAATAATACTGTACGCATAAGTCTAAGCTCCTGTACAGTCTCTGCTGCTCAGCCACTGTACAGTAAGTTGTTAGGCTAGGGTAATTTGATCACAAGTTTCACCCCTGTATGAATGTACAAGGGCTGTTTATAAAGATGAATGGGCTATTGTCACAGCTGGAGTCCCATGGGATAAGNCCATGGGATAAGCTGCATTTTTGTAATGTTCAAAAATAAAGTAGCTACAGCCGTGTTTTCTAGGAAGGATGAATTGGAGAAGGCAGAGAAGGTGACACCATGTATAGTTTTATTTGCTTTGAAGATTTTAGTAAGTCAAAAGAAGACATGGAAAGCTCAAGGTTGTAGCTCATCAGCAGTAATGCAGGGGATGGACAGTATGACACAGTGCCTGGGTGAGCATCTCCTTGAAACTCTACCAGAGGAGAACAAGAGAAAAATTACACTTCCATCTAGGGACTTATATGTTTTCACAGCACTCCAAGAAACCTATTCACTAAAACACATACATGAATAATGCTGTCTAGAAAGTATTGATGCTGCCTTGGAGTAATGCAATTTCAGACCTCATCCGGGTTAATAAAAAATTAATTAATCACTGAACGGAAAGGGTGTTTGCTTAGATACAAGTAATCATGACTGAACTTTATTTTTATGTGGAAAGAGAATATATAGTCCTAACCAATAGTATGTATGATTGGTGCTCTAAGGGGGTTCAGTTTTTTGAAACAGAAAAGAATTATAGGCCAAATAAAGTAGAAGGAAGAACTTAAGCATAGAAATGGGAATGATAATTGGGAGCTGTTCAAGAATCCTAATTAGGTCCCTGAGAAACCACAATTCTGCATTTGCAAAGACAAATTTTTTAGTTTAAAAGAAAGCTGGTTTGGTTAGCAAAGGGGATTAAAGCAGGAAAAGACTCAAAATACAATGAATGGAAAAATAGAGCAAGCAACATAGACAAGTAATCTGCAAGCAAAGGCAGACAACTGATGGGGGGACTGAAGGGTATACCAGTGAAGAGCTTTTGGGCAGAAGATTTGAACAATAAGAAGGGATTCCTAAAATGTATCAGGGCTTCCTGAAATCCTAGCAGTGGTGTAGGCTCCATACTGACCAGGAGTGAAAAAGCATACTGAAAAAGCAGTGGCAGAAATAATCAATGTTTATTTTGTGACGTTTGGAAAGGAGAAGACTCTGTATTTGTAGCTTGGTCATAAGAGAATATTTTCTACTCTGCTCACAAATTGCTTGCTGTAATTAGGAAAATGTTAAATGTCATTGTTTTTAAGTGTTCAAAACAATGGTTAACTTACAGTCCATGATTTTTAGATACTAAGCCAAGGAGCTCTTTGAATCATTAATGACACTTGAAAAAATTCAGGGGAGTGGAAAAAAATCTACTGTAAGAGCATTATTCTGGGACAATGAGGGAGTAGCCTGGCAGACTATCCAAAGTTCAGCTTGGTCAGAGCACAGAAAGTCTGATAAGCTCTGCAGCTGGTGAAGAACTGAGAGAAGACAATGTGCTACTAGCCTGAGTGGGAAACTGGCCTTGTCAGACAACTTCTTCATGTGAGTATGACTTTTGGTAATAATTGGTGACATACTTACACATAGCTTTGAAAGCTTTTGACTTTGCTCCTGGTGATACTCTGATACAGGAGTACAAACCAGACAAAATCAAAGTAGCTTATTGTAAGTAGCCCAGAGTACTTGTGCATTTTTATGAAACAGCTAGAGATGGGAAGTCATCCTCCACCAGTGAGTAGGGAAGCTAAAAGAACACTCGTAAGGAAGTACTGAAGGTGTCTGCTCCTGGTCCTGCATTACCCAGTGGCTTTGTCAGTGATACAAATACTACATAATGGTTGGCACAAGCATGGAGATGCTGTGGTTGGAGGGGATGTAAAAAACAGGTCAGCTGTGGGAGCAGAGTTGAGTCACCTGAAAAGCAGGGCTCTAGTGCTGCTCTGTGCAAGGCTGTACATCTAGAGCAAAGCACGGAGGTCAGACTAGCAAGGCTGGAGGCCTTGTCTGGACTGTACTGGTGGTGCAACAGGCTTGGAAGATATTAGTTAACACAACTGCCAAAGCTCAGTAGTTCAGCTGAGAGGGAGCTTGCAGTCCTCAGATGAGTGGTAGAAGAGAAATATTCTGAGGACCCTAGTGTGGGAATGCTGCCTAATTCTGGTGTCAGCACTTCAGAAGAGCTGGTTATAGGTCAGAAAAGAGCTACATGATTATTCTGGGACCTGAAGACCATGCTTTTATAACAGGAAAGTAAACAACCTTGATCTGAAAAGTTGTGTCCAGAGAAAGAGACGAACAATTCCTTGAGTTTGCTTGGGTATTTGTCTTAAGGCAGCAGGACAATATAGCAAATGCTGTATGTCTAGTGGCCTCGATGCTGAGGAAACACACTATCAGATTCAATATAATTGGTCTCCAGTGAAAGCAGTTAGCCAGTTTAACAAATTTCCTTAGGACCTAGTGGAACTGCCATCATTTAGACTTCAGGTTGCCACCAAATATCTCTCTGAAACAGAAACTGTTTCTGGGTAGCTGCTGATTTGTGCATTGTGGACATTTTGATCTATCTGGACAGTGACTGTCTTTATGCTAATATGAAACCAGACTTTTTCTTATAGTGAGACATAGGACAAGAAGTTTTTCTAAAACAGAGTTATTGTGACTTCAGCAGGCAAGAATGGGGTGACAGCTGCAGGTCAAAGCTGTATGCTCTTTGCCACACATCCTCTGCCAATGGGCTGAGCTTTTAGGAGCATTGAAATAAGTGCCAAGGAGGCAGGTCTTGAGGTACTGGTGGCCTTTGCTAGCCTGGTCCAAATGCTGTCAAGCATCAGCCATGTGTGTGTGTAAGTGTGAAAGGAACCAAAACATTTGTAGGTCTGCACTCAGGGCTGCAATGCCTGCAGAGAAAGATCCCTAAGGGGCAGGCATCACCTCTTCTGGGCTCTGTTTACCTGCTTTAGCAAGGAATGAAGTGGGACCTTAAAGCCATAATGCTGCCTGGACACCACATTCCTGCTCAGGTTAGTCAGGAATGAGCCACTAGAGTTCAACATTGCCTTCATCTCACTAAGTCCCTGCCTTAACCTCAATGGTTTACGTCTGTTCCAGGACACTATAAAGGGCCTGTTTCTGTCTGGCACCGGGTAGGGGATGGCCCCCAGAGTGTGCCAGGTACGGGGATGTGTGGCAGGTGGGCAGAGTGCCCTGTGAGCATACAGTGTGACACTGCTCCCCTCATATCCACAAAAGCCCTTGCCATACCCTGTGCTGCCAAGTCGGGGTCTGGGATTTTGGTAAGCCAGGACAGCCCCAGCTTGTCATTGATGTGTGGCACTGGGCACAGGGAGCACTAGACAGATGAAGAGTGATTCAAAAAGCACCTGTGTTTCCTAGTCCCCTTAATTCAAGGCTATCCTGGAATAATAGACACTTTCCTGTGTGCTCTTGTGAAGATGGCTTGAGTTAGTCCCCAGAGCAGTGCTTTGTGGTGGTTACTGGGACAGCAACAGTGTCATGGACCCTGTGATGCATAGAGGTGGGAAATTGTGGCAGCAGTGGTGATGGTAGGTGGCTGAATTCACTCACTCCTCTTATTCATACTCTAAGTATTTCCTCCCCAGCTGAGGTTCATGCTGTCTGAGAAGGCTGCAGCATGTCTACACAGTGGCACTGTAATGAATTCTCTGGGAGTAATCTAGTTTGTCTTGCCCAATATTTGGTTGTTATTTTAGGATTGTCCAGTTTGACAATAAAAGCTAATATTTCCAGCTGACCAAAGGAATAGTTGGAGCTCATTACCACACTGGAAATCTGTTTCCAAAATGTCATTGTGTTGTCAGTGTTAAAGATAGCATTGTAGTTTAGGTGGGGATATCTCTTCTGTCCTCCCCCTGCTCAGTGAGAGTTGGAAGCCTGGCCAAAGACATTGCCTTGCTCAGGCAGTTTTCTGACATGTAGTGTTCTGAGGCTATTACAGTGTTTTGAAGACCTGTCTTGAGCATATCTGCTCCCTGTTGTGGTGGATTAGGGAAGACAGGTTGCTGGAGCATAATGTTTTTGTAACTTCCAGAGATCATGGGCTTGCAGGGGGAAGTCTGTGGCATTGTTTTCATGTTCCATTTGCCATGTATGATTGTGCACATGCAGCTGAGGAGACATCTAAAATTTAGAGGAATTGTGTCCTTTGTTAGCTCAGGAACATAAATGAATTAGAGTCTGGTTTAGTTGATAAGGTGGTGTTAGGGCATAGGTTGGACTTGATGATCTCAAAAGTCTTTTCCAAGCTAGTTATATCTGTGATTCCGTGTGACTGTGAAATAGGAGAAACAGGTGTTTCCACATACCATTCTCTGTAGGAGATACATGTTCATCCATAGTTGTTGCTTCTATGTATCCTTCTACCAGCAGTAGCTCCCTGGAGGGAACCACCCTGCAGGCACTTTGCTGAACTCAGAGCTGGTGGCTGTGGTTTGGCAAGGAGTGCAGGACTGGATGCTGGCATAAAGCAAGTTCTCAGGCAGTGCAGTGGAGTGATGGTGGTGGCTCAGTGGTATCTGCCTAGTTTACACAGTTGTGATCCCATGTACTGCATGCTTTTCTGTTCTTGCTCTTAATATAGATGCTGGGGATCTCTTGAGAGCCTGTTGGTTCAAGCCAAGTCTGTAAAACTGCAGCATGGCATTAGACCTCACTAAGTCAGGGCATTTGCCGTGTGATGTAGAGACAGAAGGGTGTTAAAAGAAACACTCATGTTCAGTTCTACTTTCTCTTGAGCTGGGTTTTCTTCTTTACTCCCCCTCTAAACAGCAATGTGGTTTAGAGCAGATGTCACTGCTGATTGCAGAAGTTAAATGAAATGGTACTTTGTGCTCACCTGGTTGTATTCACAGCAACAACAAACCCCAACGGGTGTGTGTGTAGCTGGGGATAGATAAAAGGATAGGTATTTGAGTTACTCCCATTTTCTGCTTCAGGTGGTCATTCTTCCTTTTGTCCCACATCCAGGGCCATTTCAGTCAGGTCTGGCTTGCCTGGCACCCTGGTACTGTGATGCTCTGTATAATCCTGCTGCTGTCACTTTCTCTGCTGCCTCTGAACTCCACAGGCATCAGAAATTCAGTCCTGTTCCTCTTCAGGATGAGCAGAATTCTTTTTTCTTCTCCCCTGCCAAATTCTGGGCTCATGCTCTTTTCTGGATCAAGCACAAAGGGACAGAGCTAGAATTGAGTTTTAATTGCATTTCTGCCTGGCTCCCTGTTACAGTTTAACATCAAAACTTGGCCAGAACTTAGTTGTTTTGGTTTGGTTTGGTTTGGTTTTTTTCCTTTCATATATTTTTTCCTGGAATACACACTGTTTTTCACAGTTGGATAGGTCTAATGCGAACCAGTGGAGTGCCTGAGCTCTGACTGTAATCAAGCAAGCACTTTGGCTTCATGTTTAAAAACAAAGGCAACCATTAAGCGAACTTCCCTGACTGTTGGGCGACAGGCATCAACTCAGCAAGGGCATTTCTGCTTCAACTCCTTGCTGGAGTGGCCGCAAGCCTCCTGGTAGCTGGTGTCTGCTGAAGGTTTCCTCCTGCAGCCTCACATGCAGTACATGTGATGTCCTGGCAGACGGGTGCAGGGCTCGGAGCAGCAGGTCTCCCCACTGTGCTCCTGGCCTCAGTGTGCAAGTGGTGGTCCGGCCTGCCAGGAGGTGACCAAGAAGGAAGCCCAGATTCCTGCCAGTCCGACTGCCATGACTTTGCTACACACTGCGCTGAAAATACCCTCCGGGCAGGACTGCATTCCTGGCTGGATTTGTACATCTGCATGCTCCTCTGCAGGTTGCAGAGCCAGAGGTGCAGGGCAGGGCAGGATGAGGCTTAGGTTTCCACTCGCTGACAGCCCCTTGTGAAGTAAAAAGGAATGCTCTTCTCTCCGGCTGGAAAACGGAGGCCAGAGCTTGGGCGGCTGATGCAGGTTCACCAGGGCACGTGCTGTACATAGGCAGTGCCATTCCACGGGAGGTTAAAGAGCTTCCCAGGGTCTGGTGGTGAGAGCTGTGCAGACACTTGTCATCTTCCGCCTGGTAGAGGACAAAAATGTGACTTGTTTCAAGACTGGCAACAAGGCAGTTGCTGTTGTGCTGCTGCATTTTCTCAGTTATTTTCTCTGCAGCTGAGGTTCCTGGTTTTACATACTCACCTGCCTTTCTTAAGGACTTTCAATGAGCCAGAGGTTCTCCATGTCACCACACTGTCCCAGGGCACAATGCAGTGCTTCTGTTCAGAGCCTTTTTCTTCCCTCTCTTTCTCCCCTCTCTTTTTTTCCTGTCACCCATGCCAGGCAGTGGTGCAGTACTGCTGAATTAGGAGGAGCATTTGCTTTGAGCTGGGATCTCATACCAAATTGACCATTATCTTCTTCAGTCCCAACGTCTCTGCTTGCAAATGCCACCCTCTGCACTGTCAGGGATTAAGTGTGTGCATTGGCACCACTGGTTAGCTTGACCTCCTTTATTCTTTGTTCACACTACGTTTTAACCCAGCCTGGCACTCCTAGAAACTAGTCAATTTATCATCCAGGATCTAGCTGTATATCATATAATGGAAACCTGGAGATCCATCAGTGAATGAGTATTCACATTAGGTATTGTAAGTATTATGTGAGGTTTTCAAACATCCTGCAGATAGCTTACTCAGGTTTTAATAACATTTGCCCTGGCCAAGATGCTTTCTTCCATCCCCTTCAGTCCCTAGAGGAGAGTAATTGCAGGTTAGTTAGCTGATAGCAAGAACTTTATCCTGGCCACAGAGGGTTCTAGCAGAGGATTTTATTGATGAGCTTTCATAGCTGAGAGTTAATATGGTTGGGAAAGCTCTTCTCTGAAAGCTGTACTGCATTTAGTTTTAATGAAGGCAGCAACTGTCCTTGCCTCAGACTGATTTGAGTAGAAGCAGTCATCCCTTATCTCTGCTGTGACTTCTAGTAAGAGTGGCAGGAGAAAATTAAGGTACTATCTTGTTTCTAAGACTCAGAGAAATGAAAATCTGGTGAAGTCTCTAGGTCTCAGATAGTGGTGACTGAAGCCAATCCATTTCTCAGCTTCACCTCCTACCAGGAAGATGATCTTATTGTCAGTCACATGCTGTCTTATTTAGTAGTGGCAGAACTGTGGTAGGAAACAACTCTGTCGCAGCATGAGTCAAACAGCAAAGGGATTGCGAGTTTAGGCTTCAAAACTGCACAGCATGAGCAGCCGTGGGAAAATGGGTTGTGAAACGGTTGGTGCAGTAGTGGAGGAGGCTGAAGTCAGATTTCTCAAGGACAGAGACTCTAAGTCTGAGAGATACTGCAGTCATTGAGTAAGTGACAGAGAGTGCATGATAAGTAGCAGAGTGGAACAGCTCCCAGTGTTGGCATCACTTCTTTCCCATCTACGTCTCCAAGCTACGCCAGTGGCAGGCACTTAGCATACCCTGTGGAGGTATGGTTGCTCTTAAGAGTTTACATTTCATGCATGTCTACTCATACTCTTTTTATCTGATTTTCAAGCAGTGTGTAACCTTGCAGAATTTGGCTCTAAGGCTTTTCTAGGTAGCTATTCTTACACCAGACTCTGCCACTGAAATGTAGGGGTGAGTCACTTGTGCATCGCTTCATGTGGCAAATGGAGGGGCAACAACAGAAAGCAATGCTTAACTGCAGAATTAAAGACACAGGGTACAGCTTGTGAGAGAGATGCTTAATGTTCTCCATCACTTTTCTTACATAACTTCAGGATTTAGATGTCCAGGTCTTTTGAGGTCCCCTGTGGAGAGTTACACAACTTATCCTGGTGAAACTGTGGCTGAATCCCTTTGGTGATTTGTGGCTAGGCAGGGCTTTGTAGACTCAGTGTATCAAGAAAGGCTTGTGTTGGGAAGAAGCAGACAGGTTGGGGTGTTGAGAGACAGGGATGGGGCCCATTGGATGGTAGCCCATTATGGTTTCTATTTGACTGCAATCTTAAAATGCTGTACAGCAAGTTTTCTAGAGAAATGTGCCAAATACTGCCTAGTACTGCATCACTAATTATTAGTGGTGTAGCCTATGATAGTAGAGAGTCCTCTTCCTGTGTGGTTGACAAAAGTATTTCTTACCTTTTGCATTTTTTTTTCCTTTGTGCTCAAGCAACTAGTAAATCTGTCCCTGATGTGCAGCCTGCTACATGGTAGACTCTACTGAATTTAATTTGCAGTTCTGTGCTCCATCTAATAAGACATTACAAGGGATGCTCCAGTTATGCTTTGTAGATCAGTTACCCTCTCCTCTGCTAGCAGTTTACAAGTGAATATTGCACAACAAGACAATTTTTGTTCACTTGCATTCTTTCCAGTGAGCAGCGAAACATGAAATTCCTGGACAGAAATTGAAGATAGCAGTTCCTACTGTCCAGCACAGCCTGACTCATTAGTGTCAACTTTGCATTCACTGCTTAACTGTAAAAACTAGGAATTATGATTCCAGCTTGTCATCCCCAAATACAGGGATTGGGTTTCTAAGAAAACATAGAAGATATATATATACTTCAATGGCTTACGAACTAGAGAAGGGCCCAGTGGTGGCAGGCACAGCATAGTGGAAAATACATGCAGAAAATTGCAGTCAGGAGCAAGGATGAAAGAAAGGATGAGAGGAGGGGCCAGATATACTCTTAGCAGTGGTGTGTTGTTAAAAAAGATCATTGTGTCTTCTACAGGAGAATGAGACACGTTAACAGACTTACTTCTCTGTTGTCTCCATTCACCTTTCAAAGTGGAAGTAGATAACTTCCCTGGAAATGGAAAGAGAGCATAGGAAAAGGGACTGGTTTGGGACTGGATCTACAGGAGAAGTTTCCATTCAACCATTTTCCTTGTAATGTGATTTTTTTATCTGCTGATCTGGACCTGCTGATAAACAGTTTTACCTGTTCCAACAGGTCGAAGCATGCTAATCAGGTCAGCTGAATTAGTAAGTGTTGGCCTCAAATGTTTTCCAGGTTTTGTATCCTCTAAGGTCACTGTTTTCTAGCTTTTGCTTTGTCTGCTAGAGGCAAGCAGTGTAGTATTTTAGTAGGTAGCTGGAATGCAGTGCAGCAGCAGATGAGCTGGTACTACAGCTGGTGCATCCCTCTGAGGCCTGGCTAGCTTCTTACCCAGGTGTAGCCAGGAGGAAGAGTTGAACAAGATGCAGTCCCATAAAGGAGTGAATCAGAACACAACCAGTGCTGTTGGATAATTAGCTCACTGTAGTAGATTCAGAGGAACAACGTGCTGATGTATCCATGTTAACTGTTCACGTGACATAATCTAGGCTGGCCTGGACCCTGCATTGCAGTGTAGCATGTTTTGCAAGTGCCCTACCTATGCACAATGCATCTCCCCTTGAAAAGAGATGAGCATAGAGCACCGATGTTGTTGTAGGACTGGGGTTTGTGAAGTAGGAGAACAGGGGTCAGAGGCTCCAAACACATGCTCTTGGTGTCAGAACACCTGGCTGCATAGTCTCCTCTCCCTTACCTCTCCTCTACGTTTGTCTCCAGTGATTAGTTCTGACACATACCAGAGACTTGCCATCTGACGAAAATGGAAGAAGGCTGAGCCCAAAGGATGTGTTCAAGGATGCCAGGCAAAGCTTGCGAGACAAGGTCTAGAGTAGGAGCAGACTGGTGTTCAGGAGGAGGAGATGGAGAGTCTTACTTGCAAGTGGTGGCTGGAGGCAAGTTTCTGCAAACAGGTCCTGTGTGCTGCAGGGGAAGTGGGTGCTGCTGTGTTCCTGCAGACTTCCATATATCTTGTACAGGGTTATGAGGTGATGTAGTGCCCTCCAGGTCTCACCTATGCCCTGTGTCCCGGGCCAGCTCTGCGGCAGCACCGCACTTCCTGAGTGCCAGTTTTGTAGAGGGCTTTGACTAGATTTGCTCTGAGGATCTGATGCGAACTCTTTTCTACCAAAAGTTTTGTGAAAAGGCAAGGGAGTCCTAAATTTGAAAGAAAACCATGAACATGTTAATGTAATCTTGATTATGATTTGCAAGAGACAATACTGTGACTGTTAGGTGGGTTTGGGTTTTATTTGGAGTTATTTTTGGCAAAAGCATTCTTTTCCATTGGAGGATGCTTGGGATAATATGTGATGGAAAAAGAACCTGGTGTCTCCAGGCTGAGAAATTATGATAGGAAGACCTGGCTTTAACTCCCAGACCTGCCATTGCCTTTCTACCTCTACGTTGCCTTCTGTTCCTTGTATAACATCAGGATTAACACTGCTGTGCGGGGCTGTCATGGAGATGTTGCAATGAATATGCTGTTCCAGTACTTGGAAATAGCAGTAGGAAAGGAGTTCACAGGAACAGAAGATGGTAGTATGCTGCTTCTGCTGTTAGCTTTCCTATACAAATACAGCCTGGCCACATGCTGTAGTCACACTCTAGGTTCATTTTTTTTGAGGAGTCCTGAGAAACTGATCCTTTCCTAGCCTGAGAATGTAGCTCCCTTATTAGTAACAAGCCATTTCAGTAGCCTTTTAGGGAGGTAGGACTGGGTTGTTACTGCAAAGCAGGCTGAGGAGCCATGTGAGGTAGTCTGACTGCTTTGAATGAAGGTGGATTTAGTTCCCCAAGAAGCCTAGGTTTTTTACATGCAGTGAAACTGTGTTAATAAACTAGATTTCAAATATTTTCTTTCAAGAGTTAAGAATGTCTTTTTGGCAAAAAAGTAGAAAGCATACATCAGGATTACAACAGATACACTTTCTCTGGATATGTACAAAATCTGTCCTGTAAGCAGCAGCCAAATAATTACCTAGGAGAAAAGCAAATACCAGCATAGGGTTATTTTGCTTACTCTCTCCACTAATCTGTTAATATGTCTCTTAATCTCAGGTGCTGTTTTTGTTTATGATGTTTCCTGTTAAAGGATTTAGTGAATGTGGATTTTGTTAATTTATGTTGGTTTAATTTTAGCACAAATTTCATTAGGATTGACAGTATAGGCCCAGTGTTGCAGAGACCCAGCGATAGCTGGGTGTTTTGTGTTTTGCCTCTTAACAGAGCTCTGTTTCTCCAGCAGGAATTAGATTGTCATGTTTGGGAAGATTGTATTCTAAACCAAAATTACTTCAGGGGATAGTGTTGCACCAGTGACTTTACAAACTTTTGTGGAGGTGAGGATAGGTGTTTTCTCTGTATTTCCTTATTTTCAGGGCTCTAGTGAGTGTAGATTGAATTATTTTGGAGACTGGCACAGTATTTCATACTTCTGTTACCAATGGGTGTGTTAAAAAATAGCAGGAGGAGGACTGGGGAGAGGGGTGTTGGCAGATGCTGCTATGTGGCCTGAAGAAAATGTTCTTGAGAGCTTTATCTCATGAGTTAAGTAAGTTATGCTGGGTCATGGCAACTTTTAGTTCAAGCCTATGCGTCGTGCTGATGGGTTTGCATTTAGTGCGGGGGGTAATGTACAATTTCCTGTAGGCTTCTTGCAGTGTGAAGAGCATCCCTTTGCTCCTGGATGTGATGTTTGCCAGATAAGTAAATATGTATTGGCTGAAGCAGATTTTGAAAAGTGTCAAGAGGTTTACAAGAACAAGTCTTCTTAGTCTCAATATTATTTTAGACTCCTACATCTCAATCTGCATCTAAAAATCTTCGCTGGGATAACCTGAAATCTGCATAATTCTGGATTTTTGCAAGAGCTATTTAAAGGGTCCTACTTCTTTTCAGTGAGACTGTTAGAAGATGTTGGGTCTGAATCTCCTCACTGTTACTTTGCCTGTGTTGTGACAGCCCCATCATCGATGTCACTGCAGGAGTGTGAACAAGAGATTTTTCCAGCTGTTAGTGCAGTGTAACAGCTTAGATTGCTGGAGGTGAGAAGATTGCTTCTTGCTGGTTTGGCTGTGCTCTCAGCTGTGTTGCTGTGTAACAGAGATGCAGAGGGAAAGCACCAGCACGCTTCTGGCCTAGAGCAGAGTGGAGGTTGTGGCTTACTTTCCAAGTGTTTGCTTTGCTGAGTATATTTTCCATGGATTGTGCTTACAGCAAAGACAGCAGGATAGACAAAGACAGGTACAAACAAACATCTTTGAGTCATCTTGAGTGGTGGCTTTTTTGGCTTTTTGAAAATGTGTGCATGGTGTAGCTCAGGTCAAGGGAGATTTGAACCTTTTGCGCATACAAGTCACACTTTTTGTTATGATACAGCATTGTTCTCGCGGGAAATAAAACAGGAGGAAGACTGACTTGGAGAAGACAAGCTATGTCCTTGAGTTCTGTAGCTTAAAGAGTCTTTCAGCACAGGCCTGGTAGCTGATACTTATTCTCTCTCTCTCCACTGAATTGTTCATAGCCACAGGCCAAGGAATCATGTTTTCTCAGGTATGGCTTTCAAAGGTACAACTAAAAGTGTGTGGGAAAGGGTTTCTTTTTCCACTAGAATTTTCTAGGTTTCAGGAAGATCTCTCTATTTTGAATTGCAGTGTGATTTTACTTTCATGACAACAGGAGACCTAGAAGGACTTTGACCTTTTTGTATCTCCAAAATTTTTAAATTTTAAATCTCATTATATTTTAATGTAAAAGTTAATTTTTTTGTTTTAGAGGTACTGACTCCCAATGATTTTGAGTTGGCCTGAAAGAGGCACAGGATTTTTGAAATGCAAAATCTTACATACAGGAACTTAATCATAGGTTGATTCTCTTTGGAGAACCAATTTTGAAAAACATCACTCTGATTTTCACAAAGCTGGATAGATATGCATTGTGCTGACTTCCTGGGCTTGTTCTGAAATTCTGATAGCTTTGATTTCCTTCTGCCCAGCATTTCCAAGAGTGCCTGTGTGCTTGCTATCTTGGCAGTCATTAAAAGATCCAGCTGTTCTATGCATATTTCTAATGGGCTTTCAAGTTTTTTGGTAGTGAAAGGCAGTAGGGAAAGACCAGAACTCTCTACCTGTGAATTGCATTAAGTTGGGCATTAGAAGGGGTTCCTGCATGGAAGGGGTGGCTTGGCATTGGAATGGGCTGCCCAGGGAGGTGGTGGAGTCACCGTCCCTGAAAGTGTTTAAGAAAAGACTGCATGTGGCACTTGGTGCCATGGTCTGGTTGACAAGGTGGTATTCAGTCATAGGTTGGACTCGATGATCTCAAAGGTGTTTTCCAAGCTAGCTTATTCTGTGATTTCTGTGATTCTGTGACACACGTTCCTGTTCAAGTGGGAGTGTGTGCATGGAAGTGTGTTAAGCTGAAGCAGCAGCGTGATGGGAGGTCACACATGTGAAGCAGATCTGAGAAAAACATGGAGTTGAGGGATAAGGTTTGGCAGAGACATGGTTTGTCAAGAAGGACTGAAGTACTGGGAAATCAGAACTCTCTTTGTGGGACTTGTTATTTCAGTGGGATTTTTGGGGTTTTTTTGCCCTCTGGCATAAAGACTTGTGGATGGGACCCATCTGTGGCAGAGATTAGTGGAATCCCTTGCCTGCAGTTTCACTTTCAGCAACCTTTTCTGGTTGCTAGAAATATACTGAGAATATATCTGTGCTGTGGGAACAAGTTGAGTGACCTCTGAGCTCTGTGGGTATGCATGAATGACTTCTGTTCAGTAACTAAATTAACAGCTAATTCAACAATGACACTTGGTATATTAAGTAGGTTTATAAGATAAACTGACTGATTTAATTAATTTAATAAAACCAAAATTGAAGGACCAATTAAGTGTCTGGAGTTGGCAGTTATTAAAGTTCCTGACTGAGCTGTTTTGCAGACTGCTGCTGAGCTGATATGATGTGGATGATTTTATTACCACCAGGTCTCACAATTGTGAGAAAATTATAACCACCATATGTAAATAATCTCCAAGATGAATTATTGTGTCATGTAACAAACAGAAACATTTCAGATCTTGTGGGTTTGCTGAGTTTAACAAAATTACCAGGGAGAGTATGCTTTTCTGTAGTCTGTCTTCTCAGAAATTGATCTTTGGGAAGATTATCCTATTATTTTGATCACTGACTTTCTCTCTGCATACATTTATTTTCACTGCTCTAGATGGCTCTTAATTATTGTGCATACAATATTTGTTTTTTAAGCCAATTTCAGGAGATTTTTTCATTGTGGTTTAACCCCAGCCAGCAACCCAGCAGCCAAGTCCCAGGCAGAGGCTCGCTTACTCCTGTATGAGTGGGATCAGGGAGAGAATTGGAAGGGTAAGAGGTAGAAAACTCATGGGTTGAGATAAAGACAGTTTAAAAGGGAAAGCAAAAGCCACACACACATTCACTGCTTCCCATGGGCAGGCAGGTGTTTGTATCTCCAGGACAGCAGGGCTCCAGTGCACCTCAGAGTGACTTGGGAAGACAAACACCATCACTTCAAATGTTCCCCCTTCCTCCTTCTTCTCCCCAGCTTTAAATACTGAGCAAGATGTCACATGGTCTGGAATATCCCTTTGGTCAGCTTGGGTCACCTGTCCTGGCTGTGTTCCCTCCCATCCCTCCAACCGCCCCCAAAATCCTTGCCAGCCTGGCAGTACAAAAAGCAGAAAAGGCCTTGGCTCCGTGTAAGCCCTGCTCAGCAATAACTAAAACATCTCTACATTATCAACCCTGTGTGCAGCGCAAACCCAAAACACAGCCCCACACTCGACACTATGAAGAAAGTTAACTCTACCCCAGCAAAACCAGCACAGTGGTACAGCTGAAACCTTTTTAATAGGGAGACGCAAATATGCAAAAAAAGACTAGAGGTTGGAGCAACCTATCAGTCAATAGAACTCTTGGCTTCATTTCAGTGATCACTTTTTCAGGGCTGGCAAGATCTGGTATTCCAGTATCACTTGACATAGGAAAGTTCTGAGCAAAGTAGCCTGAACTAGAAGATGGGGAGTGTTCCAGAGCTAACTGGAAAAATAAGGCCACAAACCTTCTAAAAAGCAAAAATCCCCCAGTATTATGTCAGTTCAAAGTGGAGATTGATCCAGCAATTCAATTGATACTATTATTGTAGGAAATGACAGTTCGAGGCACCTTGCTTGGTTTTGTCCTTGTATTCTAGTAGGGCTTATAAAAAGAGAACTTGTTTCCTTTTTGCCTGTTTTTTGTCTGAAAACAGGTAGTATGTAGTATTCTACTTACTTTACTTTCTGAAATGAGCCATTTTTTCGAGCGTCCTTTCCTTAAGAATATAGCCTGACAAGAGTGGTAAGCACATGATGAGTTAGACATCAAAGGCTGAAAAACAATCACGTGTGTTGCAACTCGGCCTTTCCTAACAATGTGTCTGTCTAGAGTTGCTGTCTTCACACCTGAAGAAGCAGATACTTTATATTGTGAGAGCATTTGGTTATGACAGCTAAAAAAACTTGCTGCATCTGTGGAAATTAAATTAATTTTCTCATCCCAAGGTGAAAGTAAACCAAAATGATGCATGGAAATGAAGCTAATGGTGTCTTAAATGCAGTGCTGGAGACTGTACAGTGACTCAGGGGAATCCATCCCTCTTCTTTCCTTCTGTGAAAAACGAGGTTCACTTCCCTGTGAGAATTTAAAAGTTTTAATAAAAAGACAATAAGAGACATGAACAATAAAGCAAAAGTTACAGCCCTGGGTACTCTTGGCTCCCAGCCAAGAGCACACCTGAGACCTGGGGTAGTCTCCTTTTTATACAGTTTTTGCTGTCTATTCTTTATGCATGTTCAAACTTTTCCAGGAACAGTTTTGCATGGACACGCCTTGGGTCCGCCTTTTTAGAGCATGCGCATTTCCTGGCCTTGCGGTTTTATTTCTTTTGATTTTTGGGCTTGGGTCCCTTAATTCTCCAGACAGTGGGGGTTGATAACAGCTTCGAGTTTCTTCATACTTCACGTATAGTGTTGATAACAGGGTTCGGGCCTCTTCGTCTTTTATGAAGAGAACGGATAATAGCGCTGGGCCTCTCTTGTTCTTCACACAGGGTGTTGATAAGAGTTTTGTGGGCCCCATCCTCTGTCCTCTTGGATGTTATCTTACCCATTCAGGTAGTTGAAACATACTTGCTGAACTCTTTGTTACAGTAAAAGCATTTCTAATACTATACAATATTCGTCTTAACACTATATAATGTTCATCATAACACTTTATAATATTTATTATAACACTATATAATATTCATTATACTTGCGAAAAGCCAACAATACAATATGCATTTATAACACTTCCCATCTTAGCTTCACCTCATACCCAACACACTTGCTTTTGCAAGCTGATGTCTTCTTCTTGTGGACCATAACTTGCTGATCTTTTTGTTCATTAACTACCCTCTGTAGGCAGGATGAACTGTGGTGATGTCTGTCTCTTTCCTCAGGCATTTCTTGTCCTGAATTGATGAAGCCAGTATCTTCATCCTTTCCTATAGCTTATGTTTCCAAACCTCTGAACAGTTTTTCTTTTCTCTTCTGGACTCTGAATTTGCTTCTGTCTCTGTAGTGTCCAAAATAGGATGCAAGAGACTGGCAGACGTCTTGACATGACTGGATAGGACAGCTTAATTACCTCCCAGTTGTTATGTATTACACTATTAGAAACTGCTTTGGCAAAAACATCATGTTGTTGATTCACAAATTTTCTAATGCCCTGCCACCCACAGATCCTGTGATGGTATGGCTACCTTCTCAGTAATTCCTCATGTTTATTTTTGTATCGATCCTGATTTTTGCTTCCCACATTTTGATTTGATCCACCTGAGATTATCCTATCATTTTACCATAACTGTTGTGATACGTTGTGCTGTCTCCATAGAGGAAGTTCTGATGACCTTTTTGATCTTGGAATTAAAACCACTACTGACCAAAAAGGAAAAAAAAAAAAAAAACCACCAAAATTTTTCATAATAAATCTTCATGTACTGAGACAGAGACCCAGGAGCTCACAATCAATTTTGTTATTTTTAGCTCCTTAGGCCTATTACAGAAAGGCAGATTCAGTTTGCAGTGAGAGCCCCTGTCCTGGGAAGACCTCATAAATTAGCTTGCCTAAACATACTGCCTGTTTCTAAGTCTAAAAAGTCCTTTGATTTCAGCACTCTTTTGGTTTGGAAACTCAAGAGATATGACAGGCTTGAAACCCAAATTTGTCAGAAATGTTACAAATGAATTGTAATTGTGCATTTATTCTGTTAATGTAGTAAATCCCATAAGCATTTGCTGGATAGGAAATAATTATCTAAAAATGTCGGAACATATGAAGGATAAAATGAAATGTGGAAGGATTATGGTGTTTCAGTTCATTCAGCTGCACCAGTTTGTGCAGCGATCCTGAACTCAGTGCTCGTATCACAGTGCCTGACATTTTGCAGTGCTGCCCAAGTCACAAGCCATGTGTGACTGCAGACTCCCTAAGCCGTGGTGCAGCTGTGCCTGGTAGCACAGGGTGGTGTGTGAGGTCTGGCTTAAGTCCATGTTTGGTGTGCATTGCTTGGAAAGAGAAGGAGCAAATGTTTTGGAAGCTCTACCCTAAACAGCTCTAGCAGTGCGTCTGAGATCGCGATGTTTCACATCTGCAGAGGAGGACTTTTGCAGTTAAAAGCTTTAGTGCCAGCAGTGAGCCCATGGTCCAAGTTTCTGGTAGTTCCTGGTGAGCCATTTCAAAAGGCTTGGTGCATCCATCTGGTCACTCTGTGAAAAGGGAACCTGGTGGTAGCACTTGGGCTGTTTGTTGGCTGTGGGGTTTTTCTCCCCTCTCCAGTGTGTGCTTCTTTTGTGTGTTAGCTGTAGTGCTTGCCAACACCTTTGAAAGATACCGCATGTTTGGTTTCTAAAGAGAACGGGGCTGAGGATGAAGGTGCTCATGACAAAAGCAGAGATACTTTCTTGTGTCAGCTGCTAAGGATTTAAAAGACTGTAAAAAAGCTTTTTACAGAAGACGACCAGGGGACTTCCTTTCTACTGCTGCTCCCGCCCCCTCTAGTAACCTGTAAATGTCTAGCTGCCATTCAAAACTAGGATAAAAGTTTTAGAAAACTTCCTGGGTTTAGTCAAAACAGTTACTGATGCAGCTGATGCTTTGTTGTGTATGTTCCCTTCCAAATGAGAGAAATTGACTGAACAGATTGGTGCCCATTTAACTTTTTTTTTGCCTTGACTTGTTAAGTTAGGAATTTGCTTCTAGGGTAGATAAAGCCATGAAGTCTAATGAGTGCAATAAGAAAATGGAATGGACAGAAGCAAGAAATGTAAACGGTTTTTCTGGTGGCCAGGTTTTTTGAGGACTGTCCACCAGTTGGTCTGCCCTGGTGCAGAGTCTGTTGTTATGGACAAATATTCATCGCACCATTTTGCAGCAGGGGAGCAAAAGCTGTGGAGGTAGGAGAGGAAAATTAAAAGAGAAGGACTTGAAAGAACAGCCTTGAACTATCCGAGCATGGCAGAAAGGCTGAAGTAAGCAAACATTTTTGTTAAAAAACAGTGCTGTTATGGACCATCAGAAAAAGAATAGAACTGATACTGATTTACCCAGAAACTTACTGATGAGGGGAGGGTGAGGGGATAACTGGTAAAACTAACCATTTTAAAACCAGCAGAAGCAGGCACACACAGCCAAGGCTTCTACAGGAGCTAGCGTGGGATACTACAAACTGCTAGGCAGCCTTTTTGAACTTTCATGGAAAACTAATGAGATCTGAGGAAACTGAACTAGGTAAATGTAGTAACAGTCTTTAACAAGATAAAAGCCATGTCCCTGGAAATTGTTAAACAGAGAGTTGAATTAAAACAATTTTCAGATGTTACAAAGGTCAAACATGTCAGCACTTATATCACTTTTTCAGCTATTTTGAATTGAAATTGAAGTAGGCCTTTCTGCTGGTGGAACATTGCAGACCATTTTATGCGGTGCTGTTGCAACAATTCCATCAGTACAGAAAAAAATTATGATAGGCTTAGAGTATGAATTACTTTTATTTCGTGATTGCTTGGGTCTGATTTTTGATGATGGCTTTCAAAATGTGCAGTCATTCATGTATGTTATTTCAGCCCGGTGTCCCTGGATGACTCCTCTGTCTGACCACAATTTAAATCAACACTGAACTGCACCAAATACATTTTTGACACAATGTATTGAGGTTTGGCCCGGTGGCTTTTGAGTTTCATGAAGACATTCAAGATAAAAGATTGTGCTGACAAAATTTTGAGGGCCCCTGGAGCAGAGCTATATGATTGCTGAGTAAACTGAAAACATAGGCCTGGATTAACTGAAACGGAAGTAAAATGGTCTGTGTGTTCCATCCTGAGTGAAAAATAAAGGGGCTAAAATATTTTCTAAGGGCCTTGGCAGAGGGATGATATAGTCCCAACAGAGGCTATGTATCTCTATCAGACAGGCTGGGAACACATGTATTATTTGGATTGATATTTATCTGACTGTCCTTCTTGCAAAAAGTGAGAGAAGTGCCACATCCCATTGCTGGAATGGCTTGTTTCCCTAGCCAAGGACAGAGAATGAAGTAGTTACTTGCCAGGGTGTTCAGCCTTCAAGTTTTGTTTTACTTGATTTGACGTGTTCAGGAATGTGTATGCAGTTGGACGTGCTGACTGTGAGCCAGGTGTATGACTCGGGTTTGTGCCTTTTGAGCAGTGGTGCTGCTATTTTTGTGTTTGTAAGCTTGCACTGTGCTGGTGTGAACAAGACAAGCAGGACTGTTCTCAGGTAGCAGTTCTGTCTACTTCATCTGAAAGGTCTCCTGGAAGGAATTTTACAGAGGGATTGCAGAGGCTGCAGAGGATTGGGGTTCTGGGTTTGGTACCAAGCTTTGATGTTGACCAGAGGACATACCAAGGGAGTGAGTTGTTTCCATGTGATCTCACTCTCACCATTTATGGATGGTTGTGCAAGCACTTCCTTCCACAGTGCTTCTTGTCATCAGGCAGAGAATCAATATTGCCATGTCAGGAGAATCTGATGTGTCACTGCTGCAACTCGAATTTCATTCTGAAATATTGACACCTTTTGCTATCTATCCAAGAGATACAGAGAGCCTGATTATAAAAGGCAAATGTGACAGCACTTAGCATGTGACCATCAGGGATGGACCCTACCCTTCTTCCCACCTCTGGAGAAGCAGAAAACTGGGAACATTGAATTGATTGAGCTCTAACTAGACTTATCAGGCCTCCAACCCACCAATGGCACTTTCATCGACTCTGTGGCTTATTTGGATAGTCACACAGTCAAAGTGGCTGCCAGCAGGTCAGAAACAAGCAGAAGGGGAAGACTAAGTGTGGAAGAGGGGGCTTGGAATGGAAAAAAAAGGGAATTTATATAGAGCTTCAGTTTGTGCAGTGGGAAGAAAGACTTCAGCCAATGTATCAGAACCAGCTAAATGTGCTCATATATTGTGAAATCCTATTTTTGAGTGCAAGAAGGCGAGTAGAAGCAATGAAGTGAGACGCTAGTACATGTTGCACCTAATCTTCAGCACTGTTCAGCTGGAAGTCTGTAGCTGATTAGGGCTGAATTTTTGGAGAGTGGTGTGCATGCACATGACAAAAGGCTTTAATGTCCTCTGTGCTTGAACTTCACATGTGCACTCACTGTAGTTTGGGCTCACAGAGATCACAGTGGGGCTGACGTGCAGAGTATCCAGTGGCTTCTGAAATCTCTTCAAAAAGTTAAATTTCCTTTTTACACTAATTTCAAATCTCTCAGCAGGTTCTGGAAGTGTGACCACGTTTCTGAGCCTTTTTAGGGATTTATATAAGAATTTGAAATGCAGTTCTGAGGGAGAGTGATTTCTTTCCTTGTTTAATCTGTTACAAACAGATGTTATTCTATATAAGGTTTCCTAACAAGATGTTTGATGTGAATTTACTTTTTAGCACCATGTGCGTTGAACAACATAATAGATATGGCATATTCTGAACAGGAAATCTCTGTTGTCCTGTTAGGTTTCTGTTTAGTTTTATTAAATCTTGAATGGTGGAGATCCTGAAAAACTGGCGTGGTTGGGAGCAACACACATCTGGTTTTGGTTGATGAGTGGTTTTGGACGCGTGTTCTTCGGGCAATATCTAGGAAGATTCCTACTCTA
>WEIT01037404.1:3524-19446 GCA_013389985.1 Dryoscopus gambensis | reverse complement strand
TAGAAGGGCTCCTGTGGGCTTTTCTTTCTAGATGAAACACTGCTGTGTCTGAAAAAATTAGGCAAGAAGTAATATTGACATTTCTCGGTCATCAGTGAGTTCCCTGTTTTACTCATGTGTAAGGAGCCAAAAAACTCCCAAATGTGGGCTTGAGTAAAAAAGCAAGCTAATGCATCTGAGAAAAGAGTAGCTGCTAGAAAGGAGGGGGATGTTTGGAGTTAGGGCTGCTTTGAAGGGCAAAGGAGCACAAGTTTGGAAGCAGACTCCTGACAGAACGCAGTGTCAGAACACCGCAGCATTAAGGTGCACTCTGTGGTGGCATACTGGTGTGTGTAGTCCTGGAGAAGGGCTGGATTGGGCTACCTGTGAGCTGTGGCACAATCTAGTCCGTAGGGGCTCTCACTATTAATGACTCGGGGAAAAGATTGCTTTCCTGGGAATGACATGTCGCTGGCTCTCAAACACCACATGTCCTATTCTTAGAAGGCAACTTCATGTCAGAAATCATTAGAAAGTTTACAGCTGAGTCAAAAATACCAACAGGGAAGCATTTTTCCTGAGATGATCAAATCAAGAATTTGTAGGAGTACATCTTTATGAGAGTTTCTTTCTCCTTTCTGATGGATTTTGACACAAGTTTCTCTATTCCAGCTTTATTTTCCTTGCATATGAGTTTGGGAGGAGTGTTTTAATCCTTCCATATGTATGAATACTTTAAAAAATCCTGTAGGAGCTTTGTGGTGTGGGATATGTAGAATATTGCAAGGGCTGAGTATCTGCTTTATGTTACTTATTCTGTGTCACAATCCAGAGTGAGGTAGTCTCTGAACTCTTTTATCCTTAATCCAGTGTCACAACACTTCACAGACACAAGGCTTGTGGACCTGCATCTCCGATTTAACTGAAGAGACAGAAGCATAAGGAGTTCCTGTAGGTGTTGCCTGACACTGAGAAGGTGCACACCACAAACAATGTAATGATGCCGGAGGGAGGCATATTTCAGCAGACTTTAGGGGTGGATAACAGTAATAAAATTTTACCCAGGACTTTGTATATGTTGTGTTCACATTCAAAGATAAGTTTTAAGACTAGACTTTGTAGTGCAAGTCTCATCTCTATGCAGCACAGACCTTCTTGAGGGTTTGTTGTTCAAAAAATGGAATTGAGTCACTTGGGAATGCCTGGGAAGATCCAATTAGTCCTTAAGTACAGCTTGTCAGAATTTACCTAGCTTGGGCAGGTCAAATATTTTAGCAACTTTAATTATTTTTCTCTGATTACCTGCTGCTTGTTTTGTTTCTGTCACAGTTTTAGCAACTACTCACTGAGCAACTGCTGTTGTACAACATTGTTATTTCCAAAATGGCGTTTGGAGGAAGATGAGTCACATCCCATTATACCTTTACAATCTTTTGCACCAGAGCTTTTTGCTTTGGTGCTGAAAGTTACAGACCAGAAGACAATATATTCTTGCATTTTTCCATACAGACAGTTGCTGGTTGTGTTGACTCTAGTTGCACTGTGGCTTTTTCACATAAATTCTGAAAAGCATTGCCCTGCATAGCCCAGGAAAACTACCCAGTTATTCACTTCTGAGGCCAAAGTTTGACATACCCATAAGATAAATCCTGACATGCTTTGTTCTTGTTTCTGTTCATTTCATCACACTCCAGAGCCTGCCTGCTTATCTTGGACCATTTTAATCTTGACAGTCAGACATACGTAATCATGGTGACTTTGTGAAATTTCTGAGCTCTTGGCAGATAGCTCTGCTTTTCTCAGGGACCTTTAAGCAAATGTTTATCCAGAACACTTACCCTGACAGTAAGTGTGTGTGACCATGAGCTGGCACTGCTGTGGGGAGGGTGACCTGCCCTGGCCTTTAAAAAAATTACTTGACTATCTAGGGCTCAAAAGTGCTAAAGAAGACAGGGTTAGCTGTTGGAACAGTTGTCCATCTTGCTCACTGAGGTGATTAGGAAGTTTCTGTTTAGTTGGTCTCAAAGGTTTGAGTTCAGAGATATTCTCATGGCTTTTTTTCTTTCACAAAATCCTGCAGTACCTTTTTTTTTTGTCCATTCCAAGTGGTAGTGATGATGGAGGATACCTTTAATAAAGCTTCTGATAGCCAATTTGAGCTAGCATCCCACTGACTTCATATCTTGATGGACTGCAGTTACATTTTGATGATATAACACTTTTATTTTTAAACATAGGTAGCAGGGAAATCTGAGTAATAAAGGCATGTAGTATAGTGAACAAGTCTCAGGGCTAGCAGAGGAAAATAAGAATCTTTTCTTCTGGCTTTGGATGCATTGAAACTGGCTCAGAAGTCCACAGGTTAAAATCTTCCATATTTTGACAGCTTACCTGATAGGAGATGTCTTGCAAATCAGTGGAATTTAGACAGCCACTTAAAATTCCTGAGGGGTCCTTGTTGGCATGCAACAATCCTTTTCAAGAACAAAACAAAGAAAGAAACAAAACAATCCCCCCTCAGATACTTTCTAGCCTTTGGTTCAGAAGTGCCAAACACACAGCAGTTTCCTGATTGCGTTGGCAGCAGATCAGTTTTCCTGGGTCTGAAAATCAAAGTATTTTGGGTTTTTTTCACAAAGGCAGCTTGGTGTATTGGCTAAATTGGGACAACTGGTCATATCCTAATGTGGACAGCCAAGGAGGCGAGTGGAGGTGCCATCTGGCAGTGGATCCAGGTGACTCATTCCAAGAATATCATGTCAGGGCGTTCTCGCTGCACAGCTGGTGGCTTGTAAATTCCCATCCTACCTTGGAATATGCTATTTTTTCTATGTGACTGAACTCACAGTTACTATGAAGAACACAGATTTAGGCCTATGTCTCACTATTTCAAAATTTTGTCAGCTATTCCTCTTGGAAAGCTTTTGTATTGAGAGCTTCCTGCCTTTGATCTGCTTGAAACCAGCTACGGACCATTCCAGCAGTTCTTGTTCGAGGTTTTTCTTGGCAAGTCTAACAATATATAACAACATATAAATACAATATAAATTCTCCCTTTCACCCCTGTACCCACGGAAAAGGTCATCTGGTGCTCTGCTGTGCTCTGTTGGGAGGCCATCACCTTCTCTTAAAGATGCTTCTAGTGGCCTACAACATAAACACTGGTTTGAATTTGTTGTTCTGTTTGGAACAGCAGCCAAAGTCCTGGCCTAATTGTTCTATTGAGTGGAAAAATGTTTTATCAGTGCTGAGTGTTTTGTATGGAACATGCTTTCCCAGCTGGCAGAACTTCAAGAAAATCCAAATATCTTGTTGCGTGGTTACCAGAAGATATATGATAACTGTCCAGGCCAGTTCATGACGTTGCAAGGTTAGGTTGTTTACTCTAGTAACCTTATAGTCTTGATTTGCTCACACTTACAGGAATCACACAAGTAATTTTTTGCATCTGTTTTGCAGGGAGAGGGGGAAGCACTCCAGCCAATTAAAAATTTGTGTTCTGAAGTATTCCGTTCCACCAGAAGAAAGGTATACAAGTACTGCTGAGAGTATGTTTGGTATTCTAAATTTCTAAGCCATGTTACTTCTAGCAATCTTCCCAACTGTTGTTGAGTTTAGTCCTAAGCTATACATGGCCTGTGGTAGAGAGGACAAATAAAAAAAATACTGAAGGCAAGCGAGGACTTGTAAGAATTTTTCTTTCATCTAGCAGCACTCCAAAGAACATCTGTGAGCACTGAGTGAAAAAATATGGAGACTAAATCCCAGGTCATCAGTACCAAGTTTGTTTAGCTTCTGTAATTGTGGGTCAGGAAGATAAAACATTCTTCTAAATGTTTCCCTTGAAGATGTGAAAGATAGGTAATCTTTGACAGTATTACTACCTGCTCCTTACAGTCACAAACACAGTGAAGTGTCATCATTTCTACATTTTTTTACATGCTTTTGACAGTTGAAAAGCCAAATAGTTTCCTTTCTAAGAGAATTTTCCTCTACAGATGTTAAAAAGTGTAAACATATTAAGGCTGTTTAATTAACCTCAGTATTTTAGTTTTGTTTCAACTACATTTAAGAGTATCCAGTGGAAAGGAAGGAGGAGGAAGTGGAGCAAAGCAACTATTTTAGTAGAAGATTATTTCAAACAAACAAACAAAATGCCAGCTAAAACATCAATTGAATCGCAGATGTTGAATTTTAAAAGTATCACTAGTCTCAGCCCAAGAGACTCTAGTTCCAGGCTTTTTGCTTTGCAACTTGGTTATTCTTTTAATACAGTCTTGAGATGGTTCTGTAAAGTGTCTTGTGAAATAAATATTGGGCAAAACAAAGAAACTATTGCTACTAGTGTACTGGTTAGACTGTTCTGTAAATTGGAAAGTGAGCGTGTTCTAAGAGAAATCAGGATTATTAGTAATTCCTTTTCATTTGGATCATTGTTCCCAAATATGATTTTGAAGCTGGACATTGCTAACTGAAGAAATGCTGAGTAGGAGAGAGGTAGGAATTCTAAGTGTAGTAAGTTGAAAACGGGGGGGGTTTTTTGCCTTTGACTTTGCTTCAGGACTGTAAGAACATGAAATTAGACAAAGGGCTAGTCCCTAGTTCTGTTTCTTGAAGTAAAAATGTATCTGGTGAAGATTTGATATGTACAGGTTTTAGAAACATACTTTTTAACATTTACAAAATCTTTAACAAAGATAGAATTTTTTAAAAAAGTTTAATCCATCTCCAGTAATGTGCAAATACAGATCACCAGTTCAGTGATTTTCTGTACGAGAATGCATTTCATGACAGCTTTGGAAGATTCCTGCAGCACAGGGAAGAATCCTAGTAAGCTTAGATGGAGAATTCTCAGGATGACTGCAGCCACAAGTTCATAGCCACATAATTAGCCCTATAGAAAGATGGGAGCAAGTTCCAGCAAGGTCTCGGATGTGTCCAGATGTGAGTTACAAGCCACCCTGAGAAATGGGAACAATCTATACCACTGCTGGTCTTATTCCACATTCAGCACATAGTGGGGCATTTATTTCTGCTGCTGTCAGTGAAAACATAAAAATTACGTTTTACACTGTAAATCAGTGTAAATTTCTCAGACAAAAGGCTATGTATTAGTGCAGTCTATTACAAGTAAATAGGTTGGACTTCTTCCAGCAGTGCTGTTAGTAGTGTTCCTCTGATTCAACATTATCAACCATCCCCCTGCAGTAAGAAGAGAATGAAAAATTCCTTCATTGCTTCTAAAGCCTTGTTTTTACAGCTCCTAGTTGAAAAAGGGTTGGTTTGTGTATTCCCATTTAAATTCCAGATAACAACTGAAAATTTTCAGTGTCTTTTGTTTGGTTCTGGAAAGACACAGAGCAAGAATTTGGCATACGATGTGTTAGTGTGAGTTTGTTAGCAGAGACAGAGATCAAATTCTTCATTACCTTTACCTGTGTCAGTGTCTTTGTGTCTGACTTGAGGCAAACTGGGTGTCATGTGAGTGAGTTGGATGATCCTGCCACGGAAAACATACTCCCTCTACTTGCAATCCTGGCTTTGAGAAAAAAACCCAGATATAAATAATATGAAGCCCATGGGAAATGTTTAGCTCATAAGTAACCTAAAGTAATTTCCATTTCCCTTTGTTTCATCGACTTCTACTGTTTGTCTCTTGTCCGCTGGGTGGGCACCTTACACAACCTGTCTCTGTTAATGGCTTCAATCCAGTCTTTCTCACAGAAGTGGTCCACATTTGGGAATTTGCTTCATTTTCCTCTCTTCATTACTAAAGCAACAGCTCTGAAAGTGATTTAGACTGCTCTGAAGGCTGCAGATGGTGGGTTAAACCTCCTTTTGCCATTTTCAGCCCATGCCAAAACCAGACTTCTCCCACCTGTGTGTGCTGGCTGGTGTTTGCAGGGCTCCTCACGGTAGGTGGGTTCAGGTTTCCAGACTCTGGCACTGCCAGTCCCAGCTTCCTGCTGAAGGCTCACCGGACTTCTAAGGAGCTGCATCACACTGGAGCAAGAAATCCTGCTTTCTTCTCAACACTTGGCCTCCTAGATCATTACCATGACAAAGGAGGATTATTGACTTTGATAGTCATGATGCTTTTGATTCAAGGCCTGCTTTGATTTGGGGCAATAGTGTTCATTGGCCAGAGAAGCAATGGTCTCCTCCAGGTGAAGAGCAAGGAGAGAAACATGCTTTTGAGAAGGAGGAGAAAAAGGGAAAGAATTGGCTGAAGAGGCTGAATGGAAGCTGTAATGGATGCTGTTAGTCTCTGGGAAGGACCCAAAAGCAGCCCATGATTCCTTAAGACAATTAAAAGCAAATTGTTCGGCTGAACGATCCCAGAGCAAGGAAGATGCTCCCCAGACTATAATTCAAGGGGCTGAATGGCCCTCAAAAACGGAGAGCAGAAAGAAAAAAACCCCCGAAGATGAGGCAAATGATGGAACAGATGTGAGTGCTTTTGTTGGGAAGACTTGGAGGCTAGCGGGATGGCGATAGGCTAATTTGAAGTGAATAATGCCAGGTCCCTTTCATATGCAGAATGGCACTTTGATCCAATGTGGATGAAAGTACTGAAAAGTGGAGAGGATGGCAGGGGGTCTTTTGTCTTTGACAAAAAAGGCATCTGCCAGGCTCTAACTCCCTTCTCCCCACCCCCTTAGCCTAGCAGGCCACTCCAACAATGCTAGTAAAAGGGACAAGTGTCTCCTGACAGCTGAAGAAATCTCCAGGAGGAGAATGAGGTTTGCAGCAATATATATACTAGAGAGCTTAATCGATTTTTTCCACAGTACAAAAAGGGAGAGGGTTGAGGGGAAAACAGAGATCACAGTGAAAATGGGAGGTGGGAGATAAAAAATCCTTTTCTAATAAACTTGTTACTTTTGTTCTCCAAATACATCTTTTCAGCAGATGCTTTGATGCTAGTATGAATACACTTAATGGAGCAGAGTAGGATAGAGTTGCTGGAGGGGGTGTGTGAAATAAGGAAGAATAGTTTTGCAAGGAAGATGAATGTAGAGTGATTTCTGTGGATTCCAACACAGGAAAGATCTTGGAAGTAGTACAATAGTGCAGTGCAAGAGATATCCGCAAGACAGACACATACTTTCTGTACCACCTGCTGGAGCAGCTCAGATCAACCCAAATTCTTGGCTTTGATTTCTGAGCAAAACTGAAAATTTCTTTTTAACCTTTCCATATTTGCTGTTTTCTTAACTACTTGGAATTACTAGCAATCAAAAGACTGCAGGATCAAATGGGGATTTAGGAAGGCGAGCAATATTTGGGCCTAGCAAATATAGCAATTTCAGACCAGCTGCTGATCTGCTCCGTGCTTCTCATGCTCTGTTGATTTTCTTCAGCTTTTCACATCTGGTAAACAGGACTGGCATCCAATTTGCAGAGTTTGATGTCTGTGGTCTTCCTTAAGCTTCACTTTGCATATAGTCTGATGTTTTCTTTGAGAAGTAATGATAGATAATGAGTTATCAACTTCTAAGCAAGACCCACCTCAGTAAATTAAATCCTTTAAGAACAGTAGGCTCAGGAATTTTCCCTTTTTCTGAGACCCTGACAATGTTTATCTGGTACTATTTACTGAAGATAACCTTCTCACCAGGGCAGAGCTTTAAGCAACATCTGATACTGCAAACGGCTCCTGCCGCTTTACCCCCATATCCACTTCTCTTTCTGCCAAGGAGTTTAAATTCCCCCAAGAAGGTAGGAGTGGTACAGGAATTGAGAGGAACTACCACATTGCTTTGAGAGGCTGTACACTCATGCTGATGGCAAATTGTAATCCTGTGTAGTTGTTCAGTAGGTGTGCCATCATTCCCCCTTCAGCAGATGCCACTGTTCTGTTCAGATCAGCTGATGTGGAGAGCATTTTTGACAATACCATTTCCTGTGCCCCAGCTGTGCAAAGCCTGATGCATGGATTACTGTAACTCATTAGGGAGGGCTAATTGTCAAGGATGTTGATGCTCTTTTGATTAGTGCCTCCGTGGTATCTTGACTATTTTGCTTCTGGTGCAGAAGGACTTGAGCTGCTGCTGCTATCCTCAAAGGAGAGGAGACCACCTCTGTCCCTCACAGCACCAAGGTGGAAGCCCACTCTCTGGGTGGGGGACTTCAGGTGGTTCATATGTGACTTCTCCCTCATGTACTATGTTCAGTGATAGATGGCAGGTCTAGATCTGAGTGGGGAAAGAAATTGCTTGTGGGCAAGTCTGACCTGTCAGGGAACAGCCCTCTGTGGCCCTCCATGCCAAAGAAAAACAGCCCATGCAGTGCCACACAAACCACCAATTGGGCCATGGAGTCCAAGGCAGGCTGCTGGATGCTCTATCCCCAGGCAGTTTTGGATGGGATGTAGGAGTCCTGAGCAGTGAGCTGGGACACTCTGTTCTTTGAGATGAAACATGAACAACCTCATGGTAAAGGGTTCTTTTCTGCTTTCCCATTTGGGCAGGCCAGCCCTTCAGCTGCTGCCATCCTGAAATTTCTTCCTGTGTCCAGTATCAACTCTCATACCTCCAGCCAGAAAGGTGTACTCTTAGCAAAGGCCACAGAGCTGCCAAAGCTGCCTCACCAGGGCAGTTTTGTGTCAGCAGTAAGAGATATGGAGGAAGAGGAAGTGAGTTGCCTCTATTCCTGTGAAATGCGTGCAGTGATCCTCCATAACTGTAGGTCATCATTGAAATGTATGCTGTGCTCGTGGGGCAGATTTATGTAGCTCTTTGCAGCTTACTGTGTGCTTGTTATGCTTGTTATGGTCTTATGACCAGTAGGTGGGCATGAGGAAGGAAGATGCCTGTGTGGCTTGTCCAGGCTGCTACAGCCCAGGCCTAGTCTGTTTGGAGGCGAGACTGAATCTATTTCACCTGAAGCACATTTCAGGGGAGGAGGGAAGACCTGAGGGTGGCATGCAGAGCAAGTGACAGCAGGAATACAGGCTGCAGGGGTACAGCAAAGAGAGGAAGATTGGCTTTCTTCTCACATCTCACCCAGCAGGCTGATGTTTTCTCCCTAGAAACCAGTTACTCTCTGCTGGTTTGTGTTTGGATGAAAATCAAACCGTAAAGATGGCAAAGCCTCTTTGATGTGCTTAGTCTACATTGAAGCAGAGCTACCTGACCAGCTCAGAAGGCTGTCACATTTCCTGACTACTCTCAGGACAGAGACTATCTGGTCATTGTTTCAAAATCTGGAAAAAGACATACTGCTTTAATAGTAAATTGTCAAGCAGATGGCGTCAAATAGCTTAAAAATAGGCCATTCCCATGGGAATGCTTTTGGCTGGACTGGTTGTACATACGACATTTTTCTGGCAACACCTAGCAGTCATGGCTGTAGAAATCCCATATTTTCAGCATGGATTTGGCTTGTCTCTCAGTGAATGTTGTCTGGTCATTCGCATCTACTAGGAATTCTCTGAAGCCAAACAAACGGAAAACAATGACTTTGGAGTATGATAAGCCTTAGCCCGCATGCAAACTTTCGTTCAGACATAAAGTGGTTTCAATTTGGTTTTGTTCAGTTTACTTTAAAATCTAACAGAGGTCCTTTGCAAGATGGCCACTGCTTAGTTTGACGTAACTTTCCTGAGGGTCCGCCTGGAGTTATTATTCTAGTTGAGTGCAGTTTGTACCAACAAAGCAAATTCTTTCCCTTCTTACAAACATGAGATGTGAGTGAATGTTGCTATTCACCCTCCCAGAACTAATGCTACTTTATGTACTTTCATATTGGATTACATACATAGTGATTTGCATCCAGTGAGGTAAGTCTAGATGTAGTGGGGACAGCATGATTTCAAGTCTGGTGGAATTTGCACCTTTCTGCAGAAGACAGATGGTTGTGCTATCGGAGGGAAATTGCACCTGTTTGTTTCCACATCTGCTCTGTAATGCCAAAATTTGGTTCACATAGTCTCAGTACATTGAGTATGCTCACTCATGTGTGAGTTCCATAGTGTTGGCCAATACTTTCAGTTCTAGAGTGCCTTTGATGGTGTTTGAGGCAAGAATCCAGGAGGAGTTAATTACACAGAGAGTAACCAGAGCTTAGAAAATAACACTTTCATGAGTAATTTTTGGAAAAATTCAGACCAATATATCTGAACTTACTTCCTTTAAAAACAAAAACAATAAACCAGTAGGTAGTGGGAAAGCTTGTTACAGTTGTCCAGTTTTGGTGTGAAAACCGGTGGTAGCATGAATAAGCATTGTGCTCAGAAGAGATGGTAGTGTTTTTCTTGCCAGGTGCTGACAGAGGACTGCTCCCTGCACAGGGGACTATACAGCTCCGTGCCCCACCAAAGGTGCCTACAGACATCCCATGTTCAGTTTGGGGTGTTTCTACCCCGAGTCTTTCCTTGGCTTCCTACCTTTCCGGGGCTTGGTGGCCACCGGCTGCAGTGGCTGGAGCAGCTAAGGAGAGATACAGAGATTCTGCATTGTCTACTTGGCTTCAGAGACACCTGTTGCTCCAAAGTGCTCTCTGTCCCTTCTGAGTGGCTGCCGTCCTCATGGGCTGTGCATTGCCCAAGGCAGGGGGCATTTGGATTGGCAGCCAGTGTCTGGGTCGGGCCCTGAGGCCACCGCCTTGGGAGGGCCATGCTGTGCTGGAGGTGGGGAGGCAGGCACGTCTGAAGGGTGATCTCCCTTTCTGAAGGGCGATCTCCCTTTCTGGTGAACGGAAAGGTCCCTGGGGGTAGGAGCTGTGGCAGCCAGATAGTTTGCCTCGTGGCAAAGGGGATGGGAGTGTTTGCATTCCCAGGGGAAGGCTGAGGAGGAAGGAATGCTGGCAGCTGGGGCAGTCAGCTGAGAGAGACTGAGTGCTGAGCAGCTGTGGGAGAGCAGCTTCCTGCATCCTACAACAGCCATCACTCTTCTCTGGCCTGCTCCAGAGAGCCATTCCTGCCTGAAATAGATGCAGTGTCTGAGAGGAGACACAAAGCAGGAAACAACAGCCCGTGACTGTTCTTGCAGATGAGGAAGGAAGGTCAAACAAGGAGAAGCCATGCTTAATTTAGGTAAGTGGCTGATGAGCTATGGGGATAGGAGCCCATCAGACCCTAGGGCTCTGTGGTGGTCAGGCAAACTGTCATCTAAGGGGGCAAGATTGCCCCTGCTTCAGCCTGCCCCTTTGTATCTTTCATTTTAATCACATCACAGGCAAAACCCCATGGAGTTAAATGTGGTGAGTCCATCCCCTCTGAGCAGCTGGGATCCAAGCTGTGAGTACCTGCGGAGCCATAGGAGGCATGGGTTGGTGATGTCTAGACTAGCAGGCTCAGAGCAGGAGCAGCTTCAGAGAGCCTTCAGCAGATGGCTGTGTGTCTGTGACCTTCTCATGGGATGAAAAGAGAACTTACCAGGAACTCTGTCTTTTCCTCCCTCTCCCCCTCCCTCAGGTGGTCTTTGCTTTGAATCAGACTCTCTTGCAGCAGGAGAGCCTCCGAGCAGGCAGTTTCCAGATCCCCTATACGACAGAAGACCTTATCAAGCATTACAGCTGTGGGGACCTCAGCTCCATCATCTTCAACCATGACACTTCTCAAGTGAGTCTTGCCACTGCAGCCCTTGTACTATGCACATCTCCCTGAAGTGCTAACCCCTGTCACACTTGTGCTCATCTCTCCTCAGGCAGGCCCTTTATGGGTGAGGGCCAGGGGCGTATTGCTGGCTCCCTGGCACATCTGCTTTCCTGAGCCTGTTACAGGAGTATGCACCACCTCAACCCCTTCTCTTGCAAACAGGCAGTGAAGGTGCACCTGGCTTTCCCTTTCGGATGAGTACAGTGTTCCCTTTCGCATCAAAGCTCTATGGGTTAATTATTTACCTTCTTAAGGATCCTGTGGAATTACGCTAGCTTAGGTATGAGCAAACATAATGCCAACAGAGAGCACCAGCAGGCTCTCTTGTGCAAGTACGGATAGAGAAATGCACTCGTGACTTGGACGCTTGTGTAAAACTGGGCAAGGTACAAGCTTTTTGATATCCCCTGTCAGTATGATTGTGTGCTGTGGACAAGGCCCAAAGAAGAGAAATTGAGTGAAACAAGAAAAGATAGATTTAGACTGAATGTGAAGGAAGAGAGACCTTCTGAGACCTCACAGACTTGAGCTTATGGAGATGGGTTTCCTAAGCAGCACAATGGAATGTAGCACTAATCTTTAAACCATGAGAAAATGCCCAGCAGGGACCACTTGGGCCTGTTTGTGCTGTTAGATCAACTAACCTCAGGCTGAGACATCAGGCCTCTCTGTTCTTGTCTGTGGGGTATTACCTGGCAATTTGTGCGCATCAGTGAAAACACAGGCTCTATCCTTACAGTGCTGAAAAGGCAGGTGTTGATACCTGGGCTTTCCTTGCTGAATAACCATTTTCCCATGACCTTTTGATACAAAGGCTGCAGAGCTGCAGAGTCATGCTAAGCCTTGCTTCTCAAAGGTGCCAAGCTTTGCACGGGTGCTGCTGCCTTCCTGTCCCACACACCCACCCACCTGCAGGTGCAGGCATCCTGATCATTAATACTGCCTAGCTTTTACACCATGCACTCCACACATAGATTTCAAAGGATTTCACAGAAGAGGCCAGCATTTTAAGAGGATGCAGATGCTGCATCACTGTCTTGTGGAGATGTTACAGACTGCAGACATTGCCCCTAGGTCCTTGGAGAGAGCAGCTTGTTTTGAGACATGCATGTTGCCAAGGGAACAACTTTACTTTACTTAATGTGAGGGGCTCCACCTCAGGGCACTGTCCTTGGCAGCAGAGCTGCATACTAATAGTTTGCAACACTGTCAGTTTATGTTTTAAGCAGAACGTCTCAGTAGGTTGTATTTGACTCCATGCTTGCCCACTAGAGGACTACCTGCAGGCTAGCTACCCTTTGGACAGATTCCAAAATAGTCTCTGAGTGGCTCCAAAGTCTCTTCCTCTGCTGCAGCCTTTCAGGGGAAAGCACCTGGCTTAATAGTGGCTCTGCTCTCCAGAAACCACCGCTTGCAGGCCCTTTAGTTAACCATCCCCATAACTGAATGCCTAAAGCTACTTGTCAAAAAGCCAGGATTGCTGCAACTGCAGACCCAAGTTTTTTCTCCACTGGCAAGAGATCAGGATAGTGTACAGGCACAGCTGTCCTGGGGACTTCAGGGGAGAAAGCCAGCGTTTTAAAGGGTACCATCAGGACAGGGCAACCAGAGGTGGTAACATTTTCTCTCCTGACAAAATCTGGGCCTCTTTCTTTTGAAAAGTTTAGGGATGTTTTTTTAACTAGTTTAAATTGCAGTTACTCTTTGGCAGCCTGAGGGCTCTGACACCAGTCAAATTCTCTTAGAAGAGCATAATTGTCATTACGTTAGTTATGTCATACCTATGGCAATTTAAGAAAGAGGTATGTAGCTAAAGGCAGTTAGGGCGAATACTTTCTTCAGCTGAGCAGTCAGGATTTAGGCTCTTCAGTGTGGCCAAATGATAGTATTTGTTGACTCTGAATCAAAAAAAAAAACCATCTGGCTGGCTTATGAAATGATGCGTTGAGAAAAACGAAGCATAATGCATTATTAGAAGTTTGCTAAGTATTTTTTTTAGCTTGCTTTGGGTTTTGGCCTACTGGCTGTGCCTTGATGGATGAGGCAGTTGCCACACTCTGTGTGGATCAAAAATGCCTGTGCATGATGGCTGCCTGTGAAATAAATTCCCATTTCATGGAGACTTTTTTTTTCTACCTTAGGTCCCAAATTTTATTAATGCTACACTTCCAGCCCATGAACGCATTACTGCCCAAGAGATAGACAGCTACTTCCGCCAGGAGCTCATCTACAAGCGAAATGAGCGAATGGGCAGGAGGGTGAAGGACCTGCTGCAAGAACACCCAGACAAGAGTTTCTTCTTTGCATTTGGAGCTGGTATGTGACTGTGGTGCCGTTCAACCTGAACTCATCCTTCTTGTGTCCTTTAGAAGCATTTTGCAAATGCTTGCCTCAGTTTAAAGAGGGATCAGCATTTTTTCTGTTGTGGACACGGAAGTCAGCTTTTCCCTGATAGTTGTACTCTAGTAGGAAAAGCTTTTCTGTGTAGGAGACTTTTTTCTTCAATGTGCAAAGAGCTCACAGTGCATGTGCTTACTGCAATATCTGTTAACTACAGACATGTTTGTTGTATGCAGAGGCAAGGATACTGAGTCAACGACAGTACCTGCAAAGGAGGAACAGCTCATAGACATACACATGTGTTTATTGTCTGGGCAACCAGTGCAAAAGGATAGGAGGAATAAATAGGGAGCTGAGATGAAAGGCAGCATGTCTGAGGTTGCACCAGTGCTTGAATTAACCTTTCAATGACATATGCAAAAGAAGAATATGCTGAATTGTGTGACTGTAAGGGACTCAATAAATGGAAGGGGAGAAGCAAGGCACAATTTCACCCTTCCTCTTTCTCCTGCATCTCCTTACCTCTTTCACTGCGCTTCCACAAGGAAGTTGTGTCTGCTACTATTTTGGAGCAGTGCAGTGGGCCCAGCTGGAGTAAACCTACTGCATTTTCTGCTTCTTAGCAGCTAGCAGGACTCTACAGGCACATCCAGCAGCACATCCAACTCAATAAGGTTAACATCTACACTGCAGACTAGGGCTGGATGGATGGTAACAGGATTGTTTTGTCATGACTCCCATCCTTTGTTCTAGATCCAGGGAGAGGAAGAAGTTAGAATCCGTGTTAGAAAAGACAGGTGCTAATTCCTGGAGAAGTATCACATCCCCTTCACCATGAGCCATATGGCCTTTGGGAAAGGGGGGAAACTGAGACTGGTGTCAGTATCCATGTGTGGTTTTCCAGTCTCAGTGCATACTGCTTTACTGAGGATGGAAGATCTAGACAAGACAAGGAAAATATTTACTTAAACACTAAAAGCATTCGTATTCAGAGTCCGTGAGAATTTCTGTACTTGCAGCAGGGAGTTGTGGTTACAAACTTAGTATAACAAGGGCCGAATGTTTGAGAGCCAGGACATCAGGAAAGGTGGCTGACCATGTTTGTTCAGATGTGTGTGAAGATTGTAACCTGCAATCTTCCTGCAGTATCACTACTCTGTGCAACTCGCTGTCACAAAGAACAGTGAAGCAGGTCCTGGTTGAGTGGATTCTGGTCGTGTCTTTCTGTAGGCTAAGACCCAGGGTGTTGCTATACTCCACTACTGAAGTTCTGACCGCATTTGAACCTGCTGCACTGATGTTTCTGATGAAAGCATACGCCAGCCTCAAGTCCAAGCTGTGTCTTTTGCAGGTAGCTACTCTTCTGTCAGGAGGCCAGTCGCAGCTATTTGGGCTTTTGTTACTGCATCACAGCTTGAGTGATGAGCAGCCTGTGTAAGCAGACGCATGTGGATGCATTGTTTCACTCTAAATCTGTAACGTCCCAAGGGCAGGATCCTTTGAGAGGAGAGAGCTTCTTCCCCTCCTTGCACACACTCTGAATCCCAGCAGCTGCAAATCACATGTCTTGAGATGGTTTTGTGTCATTTGTTTCCCCTCCCATCAATTTCTTTCTGTTCCTGCCCTCCTGCCCAGACTGTCTGCTCTATCATTGGTGTGCACAACACTGCTACAGAGCTCAGAAGCACTGCAGGACCAGGACAGATCTCTGTCCTTCTTAATTTCTTTTGTTCTCAACTTTCATGACAGTCCTAAAATCCTTTCCCAGACTTCCTGGAATCTTGCTTTTCCCTTTCCTTTTACTTTCCCAGTTCCCCCTTTTCTGTGTCCTGATTGCCAGCATTTCTGTACTGCAGCAGTGCCAGGAGCCTTGGCCCTAAATGAACACCCTTGATCTGTGGCTTATGTGCACATGGCTTGCTCCAAGCACCCAGTGTGCTCTACCCATGCTTTTCCATCCTACTCTTGAACCCAGACAGCTTCCCTGTCTTCTCTGGGGAC
>WEIT01037399.1:81093-91639 GCA_013389985.1 Dryoscopus gambensis | reverse complement strand
AATACTTCCCAGAACTCTGATTCTGTATTAAGGTTGCACGTCATACCTAAAATTAAAGTACATTTTGCCCACTAAAGGCTACATGGGAAGGAAGTGTGAGAATTCAGCTGTGTAGTCCCTTCCGCTTATTTTGAAACAATTGTTCCTTTATAATGTGCTTTAAACTGCAGCATTGACATTTTTACCTTTGAACTGGCCAGAAGCTGCACAGATTGAGCCAAAATTTCTCCATTCCATCCATTTGGGATCAACGGGGAGAAGCCAGCTCTTCATCTTTCCTCAACAAGGCACCTTCACAGAAGCCCCAACCAGGACAGGCGTGGGAGAGGGAACATCTGACCGTGGGCCTCTCCTCACTTGCTCCAGAAGGATGGAAGGAGTGATTTGTGCTTCCCCAGAGACACCTGACAGTGCTGGAAGGCTTTGTAAGGCATAGCTACATACAAAGTATTTCCAGAAACAGACCAACCCCATTAGAGACGCCATTCAGCTACACGGTACTTTTTCTCTCCTCCCCTGTAGGCCGAATCCTGACCTTATTTAACATAGGTAAATATCTCATCTGCACAATGTGAGTTGGCTAAAAATGTGTTTAAACGTTCTCCTATTCCTGAGGGAAAGAGCTCTCTTAAGAATATTGCCAAGGAAACTGGAGCCATTTTCATGCAAAAGGCAGACTGCTTGGAAAGAGAAACCAGCACAACAAAAAAGCCCTTTGCGCTGTACTTCCTGCTCCTGTAGTACCAACAGGCTAAGTACTTACAACATCCAAGTGTAGGAGAAAAACACCTAAAATTGGTTCAATTTAAAATGAAGTGAAAAGCAATATTATTTTCAAAAATATGTATATTGTTTTATCTAGCAGAGGGACACCACTGTTTGACTGTTTGAAATAAGGAAAGGCTGTCACTTTTGACACTAATATTCAATACAAGAAGGTTTAAAATTAGATTCTATTTAATATAAGCAAGGAAGATATTTCCAATGCAGTCTGCTATCAAAACTTGTCTGTCTGTAGCTCTTTAAGAGTGCAGACTATGCACTAGCTTCTCAACATTAGAATGTGAGTTGACCAAAACAGTGGGATGATCCTTGTGCCTTAAGCCCAGGTTTGCAAAGGTTACAGACGTGTTCACTGTAGGTATAACATATTTCCTTGCTCTTCAGAATTCCTGGGAGTAACATTTTAGGTTATCAGTCTATTTGCATTACTTATATGTTACAAAAGTAATAGATTTGGTGTCTATTTGTAACCCCACTGCTAGGGTTTGCTTTATCTAGTTCTGGTTGGTTGGTTGGTTTGGATTTTTTGGGGGTTTTGGGGTTTTTTTAAGCATCATTATTACATGCAAAAAATATTACTTTGGTCCAGCAGTTTCATTGAATGACACTGAAAAACGTGTCACAGGTACAGAATTTACTGAAGAAAAACAGAGATTGCCTTTACTATGTCTTATTCGGTCACTATCACAGGCATTAATAAAAAACTAAATGGAAAAAAGCATGCAGCACAAAAAAATAACTTCTCCTAGTTTTCCATACTCATTGTTAATGTTGAAGAGACTGACCCATATTAAAGGAACTGCAGAAACATTTCTGAGGCTCTTTAGGTATATAAATGTTTCATTGTGTTGTTTTGCTAGATTCAAAGATGCTCTCAGGGCTTTATCTTGGTCCCAGTTGAGCTGATGTAATGATTCCCATTGACAAGTCATGATATCAGGCTTAATCTCAGTAGAATTCCTGCAATATCACAGTGCAATAGTTTTTACTGGTTACCATTTCAAAAATGGTAAAGAATCTCTGTTCCACTGGTTTACTGGCAAAAACACAAGAGGGCTTTACCTTGGAGAGAGAACAAAAACCAGGAATTTAATGTGGCTTCAAACTATGATAGGAACTCGAGTTGCAATTTTTTTTAATTATTGAACAGTAAATGTACTTTCCAATTAATTCCCAAAGAAACACATTTGAAACAGGAACAGACTGTGTAGTCAGCGCTTTACTCTCTGCAAGCCTGGAACTCTAAGGTAGGCTGTTACTGTTTCCTGCTGAGTTGTTGCAGAAACATTTCCTTTAAATTCAAGCTCTATGTTAATTTGTGAGGGAAAATAACAGGATTATTAGGGGCTATTAACAGATTTTTCTGACTTTTAACTAGGATAAATCTCATAATGATGCGAAACAAAATCAACATTTCCTGAAATGCTGTCTTTTACCCTAACCAGTCCAACCTTGCACTGGAACTGAGGAAGAAATTTCTTTTGTATGTTTGTTTGGGGTTTTGCCTTTCTTTTTCATTTTTTACTTTTCTTTTATTGTTATGAAGCAGTAGCTATCAGATGAGAAAGACAAAATGTTACCAAAATTCAGTGCCCTGTGTATTCTTTGGAAACAGAGAACCATGAGAGCGAAGTTTGTAGATCTTGGTACTTCTCAGTAGCCACATTGGTCCTGTTTCCCTAGAGTTACTTTTATAATGGACTTCTTGTTGTCTGCAAATTATTTATTTTTCCTTCTTTTTATAAAAATATCAGTATTCATAGACATTCAATCACCTGCATCCAGGCAAGTACGTGGCCCTCAATGTTCATGTGATCACTTCAGCCACAAGGCCAAAAGTAAATGCTAATACTTTGGGCATTTTTAGGTCGTTCCTTTTTTTATTATTTTCATGCTACATCTTTGCAAAAAATAAATGATGGTTACCTAAAAATGGACACACCCATTCTGTGTGGGCACTACACACAGGAGATTTGCCCCTTGAGAAACTGATTCTTGTTTTCATTTTAAATCAGACATTGCAGACTACAAAGAAAAGACACTTTAAAGAAAAATTAAGACAGGACACATTACAAATTCTGTCTCCAGACTTGATTTAAATCAATGCTCTAACCTCTTTAATAACCTTCTAATTCATCAATATTGCCCAACGGGGCAAATTCTTTTCTCATCTCTGATTTTCTATTGAACATAAAAAACATATTTTAACTTATTTGAGGTTCTTACTTGCAAATTACATATCACTATTCCACATGCAACACCTTTCTTCTGGAATCCTTTTGCTGGATTTTTCTTTTGTATTCCTTTCATCAAAGTGCATCAACATTGATGTTTCAGGTCAGACCAATACTGTGTTTCTGAGGTGATTTTTGTTCTTTTCCTTTTTTTTGTTTGGTTTTGGGTTTTGTTGTTGTTTTGGGGGACGGGGGTTGGTTTAATATGTCAGCATTGTTTAAAATCCTTGGGTTTAGTCTCACAGCTTTTCCCGGTTGGATTACGGTTAGAATGGACTTCAAGGATTTTTAGGTGTTACAAGGTATGGAAGTGAAATTTTGGATAAGGTCCAATATGCAAATCAAGGTAAATAATTCATCTAAGCAAATATCTCAGAATGCTAGAATACTTTCCTTGAAAAACTCTTTAACCTCAATCTATATTTTTACCTTGCTCTATTGGACAATTGTTCCAAAGATAGAGCCTTGTTTTGCCAGCCCTCAGCTAACAGATGGCAAACACCAGCGCCACTGAGACTGAGGCAGGAGCAGGCTGTAAAACTCTCCATCGGTATGGAGCTTGCCTCCTGACTGGCTCTATGCACAGCACTCCACAGTTTGCACTGCTCTGTGGCCAATCCAAGTGCAGAGGCCCATGGCAGAGACGAACAACCTTGGATTATGCCCTCCCCAATGCCAGCCTGATTTTTCATTCCAGCTGCAATTCGCGCTGATGACTCCCACGTTGCTGCTGGGTTTTCCTGCATCCTAATCAGGTCAAACCCTTATCAAGCAAAATATCCTGCATTTGCATATGATAGAGCCATGCCACTGCTGGTAATCAGCAAAGTGCATGTGCAGCTTCTTAATACAGATTCAAGCCTATGCCATCATTCCTTCAAGGTGAAAAATCTACTTTTGATTCTGCTCCCTATTCATTGCTCTTTAGGTCTCATTTTGATGGAGATCAAAATTTCATGATCTTTTTCAGGCAGAGAGTTAAGATATTTACAAATCCATGATTATTAGAAGAATTTATATGAAAATATGCTGACACATAAATGAGTTTCACCTACAAATATTTCTGAAACTGTATCCTCATTTAAATGGTTCCTAATCATATCACTCCCTTTCAATTATACCTCTTTATACATTTACAGCTGTAGTTAGACCTGATACTGGTCCACACATATGCAAATATCAATGACAATTAAGAGAAAATAAAATCCTCTAAATTACAGTTTGAAGCATACTATTAATTGTTAAAAACATTTTCATAAGCTTATATCAGAAAACAATTGTTAGTTGTGTAGATTAATATTCTAGGATAAAGAAGATAAATAATGTGGAATAATGGAGGCATTACAGAAAGAGGTAGAGAATCCTCAATACTTGTTGAGAATCTTTTACTTTTCAATCTCAACTTTGAAGATACTGACTTTCAGCAAAGGGACAGAAATTAGCATATAATCTGTGGTTTTGTACATAAACCTACAATCATTTAACCTGCTTAGTATTCTTGTAAAGGGAGAGTGACATTCAAAGTCAATGTAAACAAATTACCCTTACTTGGGTAGTACTTAAAGACCCAGAGCCTTCATCACAAACTCCATACAGAGGTATGGATCTCATCAACTGAGCTCCAAGCAGAGCTCTGAGACAAGAAGTTGTTAGAAGAGAGTTGGGAAAACAGGAAGGAATGTTTGGCACTCTGCTGTATTAACTCAGAGACTATGAAGTTTAAATGAATTTTGTCACAGGGTGCACTCGGAGGGCCTGGGACAAGCTTTGAGAGCAGAAGAAATAATCCAGCAGTTTGCCATATAGGAATAATACACTGTCCTTTTTTTTCCTTCTAAGGAAAAAAAAAAGCTAGATACCTTACTATAATGAGGGGACAGGGATGTCGGTGAAATAGATCTTTATAATGTGATTTTTACCTTCTGAGTTAAAGAATGTAGGACAAGAAAGAATAATATTTCAGGGTCTTAATGCAGGAAGTGAAGAGCAGAAATACTTGTGAACACCTTCTCTTCTTCTGGACAACTGCTTTTTTTAGATTTTCAGCCATAGTAGCATAGAAATTTTGCTTTTGTTTTGGCTCATTAAGTTTTTCACTTTCTATGTTAAAATGCATATTTATCGAGTTAATGTTGTTACTTTCGTGTATCTAACAATAGCTGCAGGATTTACCTGCAATTTAGCGTCTTTAAGAGTAGCTGGAAGAGTTTTACTGCTGTCAAATCTCTGATTGAGGCTACAAGATTAGAAAATCCCATTTAAAAGATTTTTCACACAAATGTATAGTATTTTTAGAGACACGCTCATTTTTAGAGATATGCTCATTTCCAACACTGCACTGTCTTGAATAAGTTTGAGCTACAGTGGAAATAAAATGCTCTTTGGTCAGATTGTGGGCTTAGCAGAAAGTGCTGAGTCTGCTTTCACCAAGAAATTCTATTCATAAATAACATTATTTTTCATAGATAACAGCAAACGGAATGTAGTGCCAAGAGAGGAAGCCCGAATCTGACTTACTGAAGCATTCAAGCAGTGTGAAGGAGTGATATAATAATTTCAAAAAACTTTCTGCTCTCTGGCTAAAATGTTCACAGTTTGGACAAAATAAGCATATTCTGAAACTGGATTGTGTAATAAAGGCATTCTAGGAACAAAACAGAAGGATCTTAAGTTCAGCATTACCACTGTAGCTACAATGGCTAATGACCATGCAACCAGTGATAACCAACTACAAGCTATGAGGAATTATCAATACCGTTTATCCATTTTGAATCCAGAGAAGAGAAGTCAAATAAATAACAAATTTTTTTCCTAATGGAAGCAAGAAGCCATGAAAAAGCAATTCAGTGCTAAATGTCTTAGTTAATCGCTTATTATGTGGTTCCTTTCACAGAAACACTGGAGTAAAACTAATTATAGCAAAATTGAAAGCATTAAATTTTGGTAAAGGTTTTTCAAAGATTATTGAAACTAAAATTATTTGTTGGTATCAGAATAGCCTTTACAAACTCCCAAGTTCCATTAAACCAAGCATATTCATAGAGCATATTCCCTCTGCACAGAAACTTGTAACCTAGAAAATGAAACAAAACAGGAGACAGAATAACTGTGGTGTGGTTACATGGAAATGGGTACAGAAGGAGGGAAACTGGGACATGGGAAATTACCTGCTCATGGTTAGAGGAGGAGTCAATAGCAAATCCAGCAAATGAATCCAAGTTCTTCATTGCCGTTACTGAAGACCCTTCCTTCCTGCTCAAGTCTCTTGCCATCTACCTTTCTTTAAATAAGTTTGATGGAAAAAGGAATTGTCAGGTATCACAGCAGGTCTTCCTTTTCCTTTGATATTTCTACACTTTGTTATTACTGTCTAACAATAAATCTGGTTTATTGCAAATTCTTAAATTGAAAGAATTTTCATATATATTTATTTTTGAAAAAGCAATCTGAATAAAAGCATCAAACTATGGGCAAATCACTAACATCTTTGCAAAACCTTTTTTTCTCTCTTTTTCCTCAAAATTTTCTCTTGAGATTGTAACCTATGCTACTATAAATCTTTGCAAGTGAAATATTGAAATACTGGAAACTTTTTTCCAGAGCAGCCTATTTTGTTTTTTAATTTTTCCCCGCTCTCAAAACTAAATACCATCTTTGCTCAAATTCTAAAGTAATATCATGTTTTAGAAAGTCAGGTCATCAGTAGTTCCCTGCACAAGTATTTTGTCCTTCTTCCTAGAATTGCAACATTGCCTCTTAAAGATGTTTCCATCATAACTGTTTAGGAGCTTTTAGTGTAAATACTTTCGGTGATTTTTCTAGAGCGTAATGTCAGATCTTTTACATTTTAAATCAATATTTGTTAAATCTGAATAAAGTTAATTCTACTCACAGCCATATCTTCCTGCCTATTTGTTCCAGTGATAAAATCCAACAGTTCAAAACCAGTTGTTAAATATGACTGAGAAAACATGTCCCTTTTTATTGCTTACCCAATTAACTGTGAAACTGTCAGCTGAATTAGAGCATATTCTTAGACAAGTTTTCAGGTTTACCTAGGTATATAAACACAACTAATTTTTACAACATAAATAGAACGGTTTTGGGTTTGCATTTCTGCATTTCTGCACTTCCTTTTTAGTGAACTATTCTGGTAATACAAACTGAATTTTTTTACACAATCTTAAATACAAATAAACAAACAAATAAAAATCAAACCTCTGCCCTTCCCTGAGCCTAGAGGCATCTTTTTCCACCTTTAATACTCAGTTTCTCGCTGCTGGTTCTCACAGCATCTGAGAATGAGCTGCTGCCCCCAGCTCTTTCTCTTCTGGAAGAAGAAAAATGACTTAAGGTGTATAAGAGTCAATAATTTTTCTGTAAACACTACTCTAAGCTGCTTCCACTGCTCTAAAAGGACTCAAGAAAATGACACCATAGTATCAAACATCCTGTACTGCTGTCCTGTAATATTCAACTACAGGGTCTCACCAACGCCCTACAAAATGTGTGTGACAGGTCTTTGAAAAACCTCCACTGATTATCAGGGTCCTTTAATTGTATAAAACAGCCAACCCACCTTTAGCAGTTATTCAGCAATTAAGTACATAGACCTTCAACTCTTTCTTGCTAAAGAATAGATAAAACCATAAAAGTGACTGCAAATTGTGCTTTCTGGAATACAGGAACAGTAAGTAAAGTTAAAAAGCAGATTAGATAGTGCAGCTAGAAAGGGGAGGGAAGCAACTCTATCTTGTCAAAAGCACATCTTTGTATGTCTAAAAATATGCAATACAACAACAAAACCAATCCCAAACCACATGCCTTAATTCAGTCCACCCTGTATATCCTAGCACAGAGACATCTGGCCTAGCTTGAATATGAGAAATAGTAAACTCTACATATATAAAATTAACCTGTTTAGTTTTTCATTTCAACAAGGTGTTTTATTTACAACTGTCAGTTTTGTGAGCTGTAAAGTAAAGGATTTCCAAGAGTACTGTAAAACCTGAATATATCAACACTCACGGCATTTTAGGCCAGAGAGAATAGGAGAAAGGACAAGAGGGACACTTCTCAAGTTATTCAGGAGAGAAGCCTGATCAGTCTTGCCCAAATGCTTAACAACCATTAAAGGTTTTCTACAACATATATCAAAATGCCCACACAATCCCCGCTACACAGCACAATGCCAAGACTCTTTGCACCTTATAGTTACCAGGGAAGACAGTGATGCTTCTAGAAAATTGTTCACTCATTCCAGAAACAAAACCTCAGAGAGATGGCAAATACTTCGCTCAATATATAAAAAATACATTAAAAAAATCTACACTAAGCTGAGAGCAAAAAAAAAAAAAAAACAACATACTTTTAGAGTGCACTCACTCCAGCAAGTTAATCTGAATTCTATTGCATGTCTTTAGTATCAAGAAAGCAGAATTTTATCAGTCATGCTGCCATCAGATTTACTTGGCCAGTGCTGCTGAATTTACAGGAATATGAGAAAATGAGTAAGAGGAGGAAGGTAGCATTCCTACCTTCAAAGTACGTAGCAGGTTGTAAAGAGATGTCGGTAGCATCATAGATGCAGGAAAATTAATATTTTAATATTAATGTAGCCTTAGCTCTGTGTTTTATAAAGTATTTAGCTCACTATAGGATGATTTAATTCCATGAGCTATTCCATATCTCAAACACAGAATGTATGGTCAGTGAACATATTCACCAATGAAAAATTATTTTACTACATGGTTAATAACATATTAGGCAATTAGGTAATGAAATAATTAGAGTATACTTAAACACCATGCTGAAATATGCTTATGAAAGATTGCAGAAATTATTACTGAAATTTCCAATAGCACACACATGCAGAATTCTGCATATTTAACTAGTATTCCTTTATTTCAGAAGTGCCAATAAATTATATGAAATTTTGTTTCTCATTAATTTCTATGATGAAGCAGTACATACAAAGCCCATCAATTACAGTGGTAGAAGTAATTAGACTTTCAGTTCCTATGAATTAACAGTGCCTCATGTTCTCGGGGATAAGTGGCATGCATGATTATCTCTGATTGTATCTATCCACTCGATTTTTAATGAATGTCATAGGATGTATGCAGATTTTAATTGACAATAAAAACAGGTAGATTTATTAGTTGTTTTCAACTTTATTAGTTAAACTTGTGCTATGTTAATGATCCCTATACTCAGTAATGGAGATTTCTCAGTGTATTATTGAATGCTCTCAGTGTTACATACTTGGAAAGGGTGAGAGCTGTGACAGTTAATAAATAGTTAAACTGTTAAATATGAACAAACCATTCTGAGTGCATTCCAGTAAATTAGGATCTATAACAAAGTCATAAAATGTCCTGTTGTGGACCATGAAAGTGCTAATAGACTCCTGGGAAAGCTGCAACAGGTGTTCGCCAGTAGTTAAATGGCTTCTTCTCCTCTTTTATTTTTCCACGTAATACAAATATATGATTTGTTATACTTTTATACAAAAGCTTTTTGCCTTGAGTTTTATGGAGCATCTGAGTGTAAGAAGTGGAGAGCTTATAAAACCTAACATATGTTGTACTTCTTATATATTAAATATTGCATTTAGCTAATAATTTATTCTTTTTTTTCCCCACAGTTATGAGGCTGGGTACAAAAAGATAAGATTGGGTGCATTTTGTCCCAGTGTGAAGACTACTCCAATAATTTTTTTTTCTCAGAGTTAAACAATCTTATTTTATAGAATCATAAGCTGAGGAAGACATATTTTAGCAAAGAGAGATCAAACAATTTAAAATATCAATAATAATGTTGACCTTGATATACATGAAAACTCTGTTGCACATTTCATTATATATTTATTTGTATTCATTTATATAGTAGAAAAATGTCACACAAAGTATTAATTTCCAAAATACTTGTTTCCTTCTTTTTTTTTTTAACAAAACCAAGAGTATTCACTCTCCACACAAGCACAGACATACTGTTATAACCTAGAAATTGCTGTAAAATCATTTAATCAATATGGTGAATCAGTGCAGCCCCTTTTCACAAGAACTGGTGAAGGAATGAGAACCGAGGTCTCATTGAAAACATACCAACAATTCAGCTGTGATTGCTATGGGAGAAATGCATTAGAGTACTATCGTTAGTCATAACATATGCTTAGGGCTTTTTTATTTATTTAAACACATTTAATTAAAGGATATTAAAGAAAGGACAGATGAGTAAGGGTCTACTTCCAGGGAAAATAATGAGGAAGGTATTAACATAATTTTGTTTTTATTTCTGTACTTGTATACATCAACTGACATTCCTTTAATAGTTTCATGCTCTTTTTCATGTTTGCTTTGCCATCTTTCATTTGCAAGCCTTTTGGCACCTAAAACACCCTGGGCAATAAACAACTTTCCAACATTTGTCATCGAAAAAAAATGCATTGCATTCAAAGGCTGAAGGACCAGAGGCCAGGAGCACATGAAAGTCACACTTCATTTGCCATCCATTACCACAGCCTCGCC
>WEIT01037399.1:31317-81050 GCA_013389985.1 Dryoscopus gambensis | reverse complement strand
GCTGGTAGGCAAAGGCTCCTCTGAGTGTTTATGCACCCCTTCAGGGAAGAGCTCTTGGACTCTTTTGCTGTGCCATTCTGCAAATTGATGTTGGAATCAACTCATTCTTTAAAAATTCATGAATTTAATTAATGTCACATCCTGTTCCCTGTTTCACTGGACTTAGAACATTCACTCAGTGTTACTGGCCATAGCTTTTTCCCACTGATAGCAGCAATCAAAAACAAACTGTGGGGGTTTTTGTTATTTTATTTTTTTCTCTTATTTCGCATCAAAGAAATAAGCGGAAAAAAAATCAAATTTAACATACCACCAGATGCATATTTTAGAATTATTTGTAACTGAATATGGTCTTTCAAGAGAAGTAGCTAATTGGTTGTCTTAAGGTATAATGCAGTACTCACCATTAAGTATTTTCTACATAAATTTGATCAACTTCAAGAGCAATGGAATTTCACAATCTTTTTTTTCCACTGATTACCCAAATATCTTTCTGAGACATCACTCATCAGGAAATAAAAAAAAAAATCTTATTTTCTCCTCTTCTCTTTGATTACCTTTTTTTCTCATCTTATTCTCATGGGGGTTTTTACCTTTATTTTAGAAGGTGTGGATGCCTACCAACCTCTGCACACAGCTGAGCAAGGAGCAAGATGTTATTGGGTGATCCAGAAGTGGAGAGATTCCAGAGCAGCTCTCTTGTCTGGAAACTCTTCCACAGTTGCACACCCAAAGATTATGTACAGCTCACAAGCAGGACAGCTCAGCCACTCCAGTGCTGACGGGCACGGTGCTGCTGAGCTCCTGCTTCCAGCCTGCAGGGATACAGGAAGGTCATGGGGATTCAGTAGCACAGCATTCACAATTTCTTCACAATACAGTAAAACATTTCAAAAGTCAAATTTTAATGCAGTCTGTGTTGGCGAAAGTAGCGCCAATGTTATCAAAATAAGTTTTCACTCTATAGTGACAACTCAACAGAAATATTTTAGGTTAAAGAAAAATGGAAATACTGTCCTTACATAAAACACATGTTATTTAAGTAAACAGAAAATACAAGGCAGGAACCCACAGGGAGATATATTGGAATTTAATCACAGATTACAAAAAACCTTTAGAATTTCCCAGAAAAGGTTTTAGAGAAAAGATATAAACAAACCTCATCAAATTAATCTCTTTATTGTTCCTAATCTCATGTGCTTCCATAAGATTACCAATGCTTGTTCTCATATCAGATATTAAATTTCACCCCTACACAATGGCTTGTTGGAGAAAGGGGTGGTTTAGTGGAAGGCTAAACTAAAATAGAACAAATTAAATGAAATTTTTTGGTGCTCTCTAGTTGAGATTTTCTCTCGTAGCCTATTATTAAGTAGCCACAGGAGCATCTCTGAAGGAGGAATTGATGCACAGAATATCACAGCTGGAAGACATAAGTGACACTAAATAATAATTTATCTTTGGAACATGAAGGGAAGTGCTACATTTAATGTGGAACATGTTCAGGAAACAGGTGATAGTTTCATGTATTTACTGTGAAGATTTTTGATTGCAAGCATGATGAAAGATGGGCAGCAGCAGAATCTTTATGGCCTGTGTAGTTCACCCTTCCATTTGCTTGAACAAATGGGGATAGGGAAGACGAGATCTGAAGTCCTGCGATGGTCTGGGAGATTTTACGAATAGCATAAAATGGTAAGAGATACACACTCGCATGCAAATCAATATTCTCATAGTCCCTGGAAAAGCCTGCATTAAATGAGGTTTTTAGCTCTCCATTTCTGGAAACTTAATGGTTGCATCACTCTCTCTATGGTAATTCCTTCATATCTTCTTTTGGTTTATTTCTACACTTTTTTTTTTTTGTTTGAAGGAGCACAGTATTTCACTCTCCATTTTTGCAGAGCTGCAAAGTGCCTGTCTTTGTGCCTGCTGGTCCAGTGGGTTCCGGGAGAATGAATCCCACCACTTGGGAGCACAAAGAGGTGCAAACTGTGAGGAAGAATGATTACCAGAAACCAAAGGAAAATGTAAAGAACAAAACCAGGCAAAGATAAGGACTGTAGAGTTATATTTCTTAAAATCTATTGAACCATCTGGTTTGGATTAAGCATAAGACTTCAACCTAATTGGATAGGCTGAAGGCAATACATTAAATATCTCTGCCATGTGACTGGGCCATTCAGCAGGTCAGAAGAGAAATTCAATGCAACTAAATAAGCAGGTTTTATATGAAGTCGTGCTCTGTCAGCCAGGAGTCAACAAAAGACACAGTGCTAACAGACAGGCAGGACTGTCTACAACAAAACCCAGGTCTAATACACATACCATTTGTGTTTGCATTCTGTACTTTGCAGAGTTTTGGTTTATTGTAACAAATGTTGTTAAATAATATGAAACATCCCGTTATACTTTTACAAAAGTACTTCATGGTTTTCAGAGCCACTTAAATAAGTACTTCTGGAAAGTCTCACTTTTCAAATATTCTCAGATTAATCATACAAAATTTCAGGTGATCATATGAAAATAGAATCAGTCTGCTCACTTTAGCTTCTTGATTCTTAAGTGGATTTCAGTTCAAGGATCCTCAATGTATCATCAAGTCAGACTTCTGTTTACCAACACATCATATTTTTTACAGATTCCAGGACACATTGGTTGTTCAATCACTAGCTTTTTACTCTGCTAAAGCTTGTTGAGTTCTCTTTTACACTTTTTAAACACAAGCTTCTAATTTGTAATATGCAGAGCATCAGTTTCAAAGACCATCAATTAACCACAAATCTCAAAAAAAAGTAAAGACTTGAGAAATCTCCTAGCAGGACCAAAGAGTCCTCAACTTTCTTCCAATGTTATGGTCTGACATTCACCAAAACCAGGAAGCAGAGTATGATTCTCACACACAATAATGTCCAAAAATTAGAAGATGAAAGTGCATTCAACAATGAAGTATTATATGATCATAAACTGAACAGTATTATCAGCACTGTGAATCATTTTTCCCCAGTTACAGACACAAACAATCAGGCCCTATATGCAGTATTTCCTTACACCATTTGATTGAAAACATATAACTTCATAAAACAACCTTTTGAATTATCACAGTATTCGATAAAGGAATCGGATCAGAAATAGAGGAAATTTAGAATTCTCATCACAGGCAATACTAAATATTTGCTCTAACGAAATCCCTTAGGTAAAATGAAAAGCATTAACAACTGCAAAATACTGGGGTACAGAAAAACAGAAGAGAAAGCTGGGGAGACAATTTGAAAATTCCTCTTCTGTCTGCCTGGCCTCAGGGCTATTGCAACCATATGATGGTGGCCTCCAACCCTATTGTGTTTCTATTTCAAACCTGAGCCTGAAAGTCCTGGGCAAAGAAAATACTCCTCTGGAGTAATAAATAGTACATTTATCATTAGGGGAATTTTTAACTGTCAATGTGAAAATTACTGAGAAATACAGGAAATTAAGAATCACTATATTTAGGCATTGAATGGAAGATTTTTTAAAATAAGTGCCTAAGCAGTGTGAAATACCCAGATACATGTTTCAAGTACATCAAGTACAAGAAAGCATCAGAGAATGAGTGAGAAGGAGGGAGGAAAGGATACTTGAAAGCGTCTTGCTACAGATCCTGAAATCAACCTGACTTTTGTGCCCAAAACCTATCAACCTAAGAGCAAACAGCAATTCAGCCAACTGGAGTGAAGGGGTTTACTGATTGCACCTCTCTGTGCATTTGTTGCAGAAAACGGTGGGGTTTAATCCCAGGAGTACAACAGACAGCTAGATTCAGGTGGATATCTGAGTTAACAGTGATTAGATGCCTGCGGAAAACCGCAAAGACAAGATTAGAGCAGAGATTCTCCTCAGAGACATTTTCAGTCCACTGACCAGAATAGACATTCACAGACTCCATCACCCATTCTGAAGAGATGGTTGACTATTATCATTGCTGCACTGCTTTTTCTGAGTGCAGAAGAGTGGACTGGCACAGACTATGGCTCAGCAAAAGCAGTTGGACTTTTGCCCTGTGGTATGGGATTCCTCTCCTCTTTATAACCAACACGGTGTGCTGGCATAAGTTCCTTAAGCATAACTTTTTAAAAATTATTACAGTAGAAAAGAGCATTTCAGAGGAATCAGAAACTGGCCAATACAATGAGAAGGAAATAAGACAAAACTAAAGATCTGTATGGCAAAATAGAGTAAGCCTGCTCAAAAGGAAAGAGCAACATCAAATAGTATTGATTGAGGGTCTAGCTCTAGTCGTGGAGTTGGTTTTTTTCCCTTCTTTCTTGTAAGAAGCTATTAAGAAACAAAATTACTGAGAATATAGTCCAAGGAAAAATGGTATAAGTGCTGTTTCCCTCTTCTCTCAACTCCACACTCTTACAGTTTCCAGAGCTGAAAGTGTACTAGCAGCAAAATGATTCTCTTGTGATTTAACTTCAGATAAAAGCTAATATTTTGTCATGAACTAAATGCTGCCTAGGAGTCAAAAAGCTGTAGAATTGGTTGGGTTGAAGTTTGCAGATGCTAGAAAATCCATCTGCAAAGCAATAATTTCATCTGGGAAGCAATAATGTAATTTACTTTTACACCTTGCTATGCCCCAAACAAAGTGTGCTGCAACTGCTCAGACAGGAAAGCTGAATGTTGTTATGGACAACTTATTGAAAGGCTCTACTCAGTGTGCAACCAAAATTCAAAAAGCAGGGTACCAGGCAAAAAATGAGCATATTATTCTAGGTTGCAACTAGGTGGGTAAGAACAAGTAAGAGCCAATGAAATAGAAAGATATCAACAGTGGAAACATAGACATGGGATTCCTTCTAGCTGATGGCATTTAGTCAATCAAATCCATATCTTCAAGGTTTCTTTAGAAGGGCAAGTGGTGTATACTTTCCTTTACTCTTAGGCTCTTATTTATTTTGTCAGTCATCAGTATCTCAGGTAAGATTTTGATACATCATGAAGCACCACCAGTGAGTCAGTGGCATTTTTCTTACTGCAGTTTAGATGGCAGGCAAATACGTAAGCAGAAGTAATTTAATTTGGATTGTGCATCTCAAAGAAGGGACACTACTTGACCAATGATTTAAGAAAAGTGAATTTACAACATAAATAACTCTCAAGCAACTCTTCAGACATCAGTAAAATAGAATGAGCCTCCAAGGGTAAAAACGAACAAAGAATCCAAACCCCAAAGAACTTCTACAGCACTTGATTCTCTGTTGAGTAAATCCCTGTCTCACCCATGCCAACAACTATTTCAGTGTCTTAAAACACTGCACTTTTGCTGTTGCTACTGAAAACTAAGATACCACTGACATGAATGGATAATGGAGATAAACTATGCACTCTGAGGAGGTTTAAATTTTCCTAAACAGAGATGTTATAATTTGAAAGAGATTTAATAGTTTTACTGTTAGCTCTTGGTTACCTGTGGACTTTTTGTCTTACTCTTCATCCCTTTTTCAGAATTTTTTCTCCGCTATTTTGTTACCTGGTTAGACCCAGACTTACTAACATGGATTCTTCAGTCTCATCATTTGTACTTCAAAATAATAAATAATGTAAACCTAATTATATTTTCTTTCATATTCAGGATTATTTTAATTTTATGCATATTTACTATATCCAAATGCAAATGTCAGTAGTTAGTATCTGAATCCTTATAATTGAGACTTATGCATTAGACCAAATTTTGTTCTGCTAAAATCACCCACAAACATACCAGCTAAAAATGATAACAAAAGTCAAATTTCTTCTTTTTTGAATCACTGGGCTAAAATTCTAATTCTCCTACTTGGATTAGAATGGAATTCCCGGGTATGCTACAAGCTTTCTTCACTAGCAAGTTAACTGGGCAATGATCCCTGACATCAGAAAACCCTTCAAAGGGGATTTTTCCCCTGGAATAATCCCTCCAAATACAAGGCACTAGAGCCATTGAAACATAACAAATATGCTCTATAGAGATTTATCTGTACTAAGAGAGGACTAAAAAACCCTTCTTTCTGTGACAGTTGTATGATCATTCATTTCACTTGCTTTTAGAGAAAATTTGTACAGGAATATCAAATTTGTTTAGCCTTAAAGCAAAATATTCTGATATTTCATCCTGTTTTGCTCCGTTGCAGTAAGAATTTACATACAGCAAACCATTTTTTAAAACATCAAAGAAAACTTTTCTAGGTAAAAAAATGTCTTTTTTATATGTTCTAGTGAAACATTTCTTTGCAAATATATATTTTGGAAGAAGAGTAAGTAGGAATGAATTTCGAGTAAGGCCTGTAGCACAGTGCTAGACCTGGGCTCCTTTAAGCTGAAGTTGTCCTTTAAACACAGTATTCACTGACTACACTTTCCTTTGTGCATGTGAAATATCATGAGGAGAGAGCTCCACGTCCCTTCCTAAAACTGACTGAAAGGGCACATCACATCTCAGTTTTAGTCCAGGGAGTAAAAATAATTCTTAAACCATATTTTTGAAGTCATAGCTATGATTTCACAGTATTTCTCAAGTGAAAAGCACCAATTAAGCAGCTTCCAATTTATTTCTGACACTTAAAATCTAATGAAGATAATTGGTTTACATTACAGAATTTACCCGAGGAATCAACACCAATTTAACAGATTATGGATCAAGTTTATGACATGGGGCTTTTTCCACTTAAGAAGTTTTCAATTTAAACAAATAGGAGTTTAGAAAATCACTTTAACAGTAAGAAGGAACATGGAGACTTTCATACTTAATTTCTGAGGCTCAGAGGTCTCTAAAAAACTCAGAACTCTAAAATCCTTTACAAATAGTGGTATTTCAGAAGTCCAGGTACAGTGAGCTGTCTAAAGTTCATGGCATGCAAGCCCTCTACCTTGACTTAAGTATGGTAAGGGCAAAAATTAGATTCCTCTTGGGTCTCTTGCCTCTTTACATCTGTAACCTAGAAATGAGGGTAAGCTAATCTTTCCCTGCTTGTTTATGACTCTGTTAACTGATTCACACACTAAACTCATACATTAAGTTAACAAAGCTATCTTGGTGTTTGTTTTCACATCCAGATCAATACAGGGAATCTTATTTAACTACAACTGAAGTAGTATCCTGCAAAATAATAACATATTTTCCTCTTTCAGTCTGTCAGTCTTGTGCTCTTCAAAGATAGACGCTGGGGGGTTTAGAGGACAGGATGTTATTGTTTAGTTGTTAAGGAAAAATTTTAGATTTGTTACAGAAAACATAGATGTTACTCGCTGGATGTCTACAAAATATTACAGTTTTGAAGCAACATCCCCCTGCCCCACCCCTTAGAAATACACACAAAATTCTTGGGTTTGACCTTCAAGAAAATGTGAATCATGGGTAAAGTCTGAAAATGAAATCACAAGCCTGGCATCTGATTTTCAGTTTTTCAATTGTTCTTGATTCTAAACAATTATGAGTTTTATATCGCTGCAATTGTTCAATCTAATTTTGCCTTGGTGTTATGAGGAAATGTAGGAAAAACACCATAGAGTTCCTGCCCGAGACCAAAAAAATCCATTCTGACTCAGATCAAGCAAATCACCCGAGGTGAAAACAAATTATAACAAAGTGCAATTGTAGAACAAGAGCTCACCTATTCTTATAAACATTTCTGAAGCAAACCGGAAATTGATGTGGCACTGCCATTATGTCAAGGAGGCAAAGAGCAGAGGACAGAGTCTTTCTTCACTTTGTTTTTCCTCTGCAGATCAGCTCATCTCATTAGATTTGTGGGGAAAAAAAGGGTCTATATTTGAAAACATAGTCCTGAGAAAAAATGTTTTTCTTTGTTGGTGAAAAATTGGACAAAGAAACCCCAAAAACCTGCTACAACTAAGAAACTCAGGTCCCAGCAGCAAAAATAAGAGATGTTAAATTACTAAGTAAGAAGCAATGATGAGATCACCCACATACAGTATTAAATTTAGAATATCAGTGAGCCATCATGTAAGAATAGCTTTTGATAACTAATAACCCCTATGTGAAAGGCTCCTTATCCAATTTCAATTCTGTTTTGCCTTCTCTCCTTTCATACATCCTTTCCTAGTTTAGAAAGCAACTTTCATAGGCAACAGGAAATATTCCACTGAGTTTCATGTATCTAATGAATGCTGATAAGTTATTTTTCTGCCCTACTGGATACTGGAACTAAGCATCAATCTGAGAGCAAAATAACAGACAGAAGTTCATTATATTCAGAGATTAGCATTGAAATTCGTGTCTGCAGTTACAGAGAATTGTGTTGTAATAGTTATTTAAAATTTATATTATATCTGCTGCAGATACAGACTTTTCCTTTGAGAATTTCTAAAAAGCCAGAAAAGGTAGAAAAAGTTTCCAAAGCCATAGGTCAATAAACCAAACTCTACTGAAGTTAATCCAAAAAATTCACATTGTTTTATTTGAGCAAGGGAATTTTTTTGAGCAATCAGCACAGTAATACCTTCAGTACTCGTGGTGAGGAATAGATAGCCATTAGCCTTCTGCCTTGCATTACCTTTGGCTAAAATCATTTATTCCTCCCTGCTAGCTGCAAACAGCTGTGGAAGTGAATTCTGCTGCCTCTAACTGAGCAATCCACTGCTCTGACAGCCAACCTCCTGCAGGCTGTTAGTATCACCAGAAGGATAATTAAAATCCACCTGTTTAAGATATCTCTGCTATGTTTTTATTCAGGCAAAAGATACCAAAATAAATCCTGGACCCTCCAGGTCAAAGCAGCACAATTACAATCAGCGGAGTTATAATGGTCAGACAAGATGATCTAGTTTAAAACCCTTGCAAGAACTGTTGACAAAAGTCTAGTAAAGCCTATATTCTTTTACTCTCAGGAATTCACAGGTCAATGGTTACTACCATGCAGGCGAAAGCCTCCACTGACAAAGTACTAGATATCAGCAAGGCCCCATCAATTTCAACATAATATTGATAAAAATATTGATAAAAATATGGATGGAAAATTGTTGATAACATAGTTCAAACACAATTGGAATAATAGTATAAAACTAAGTCATTAAAGCCAGAAACTACACATTCAGGTACTAACATAGAAATTACAGTTCAATCTAAGCATTTGTCTGTGAAACCTTGTAAAACACCTATTTTTGCTTGATTACAGAGAGATTAAAGCAGAAATGCATCCTCTGGGATTCTGTTTAAGAGGTTTGTATGGAAAGTGAGGTAATAGAATCAGTCAGCACATGCATGTGATTTATACTACTAATGCTTTTAAAAAGCATACTTAAATGTTTCTCTTCCACGTAAAAACTGGAGTGGGGAGGGGAGGAAGGGGGAGAACTCTGTCATTGTTTGGGTAAATTGTTTTGCAGGCTTTCCTAGGCAATAGAGGCACTGCTTCAGCCTGAGTTTAACAGGTGTGAATCGGCCCCAAGCCATCATGTGCAGTAGAGTTCTGAGAGGTGACATGAACCACAGCCCTGGGCCCCACTGCCTGAGGACGGAAGCTGTTAAAATGTGAAGCCCAGGTGGCAGGGAGGGTACGGACACACACCCTGCAGCACTTCCAGTGTCAAGGTGCTCAGAGTGCCCTCCCCAGCTGTGTGTGCCACCCCTGCCCTGAGCCAGCTGTAGGGCCGGGGTGGCACACTGGGATTTACTCCTGGTAAAGACCTGCTGTGTGAATTCTTTTTATCTATTCCTCAACCTCTCTTTTCTCAGGGCCATTTGGCATAACCCACAAGCACACTGACGTGTTCTGCCCTGTGCTTCCAGCACTGCCAGCCTCTGGGTGAAGCATGGTTAAGTGCCACAGTTCCTTGCTAAGCAGCACATGTCAGTACCAGAGCTGAGACTAGAAACATGTTTCATCTACAGTGAAGCCATGCACAAGGAAAAAAGCTGATGTGAAAGACATGTTGGAAACTGCATGTTGTACAAAACTCTTACATCCATTTGATATAATTTTAACATCTCTTAGGGGTTTATCATGTTATCACCATATCCTAACACTTTGACAAGAACAGCCAAACCCCAGAACTACAGGAAAATTCAGTGATGCTGCTATTTTCTCTTCTCTGAGGGAGTAGGCTCTTGCTAGCATGTTTTTATTATGAAGGGATTGGAGATAAGATGAGAAGAGAATGTATCCATAACAAGAACCACTTGAGGCACTACAATTTTAAAAAAGAATCATTTATGTTACATACAACAGAAAGTGCTGAATTCCTGGTGTTTTAGAACAGCATACAAACACAGAGTTGCTGCTTTCAAAAACTAGACAGGAAAGAAGAACTAACTCAAATATATACTGGAGATGGAGAAGAGTGAACAATGCAGGAACCCTTAAGTCCACTGTGTCACTTTCTGTTCAAGTCAAATAATAGTTTTGCTTTTTTGTGGAAAGATAAACTGAAGGTGGAGGACAGAGGCGTGTCCAGGTTACAGCTCTGCAGGCAGAGCTGCACAGAGACATCCCCAAGTAAGAGGAAGACATTATCCTGTCTGGATCCCTTGACCACTGGTGCTCCAAGTGCCCTCTCTATCCACTGCAGGGAAAGCCAAGCTCAGCATCAAAATTCTTTCCTCAGAAAATAAACCTGATAGCACATCAATGCAGATTTAGTCCCCACCCCAAACAGGGCCACAACCAAAACAACTTTTCAATAGCAAAAGACCTAGAACTAGTTTTGAGCTAATTTTCAATTTATAGTTTATTAACACTGTAAAAATAACCCATAAAGGCAAACTAAAAAGAACAACGTTTTTCCTGATATGAATTTCTTCTCAATCTTCCATATCTTTTTCATTTCTCCATGAAGAAACTCCATTCCAAATGGGAAAGGTTTTCAAGTTATGGAGTAAACCTACAGGCTATGGTTAAGAGTTCAGAGCAGAGGTCAGAAGAAAAACACCACTCTGCATCTTCTGTACATTTAAGTGTACTTAACAGTCAGTGCAATATTTCCATAGCTCTATGATCTGGGATCTATACATAAAAATCAGCTTTTTTGAACTGAATTTCAACTTTTCTTCTAGTTGTGTAGGAACAGTTTTCACCCACAAGCACATATTCACTTAACTTATACCATAGTCACATTTTGAGAAAATCAGACTCACATAATGCCATAAATGCCCTTGGCCAGCAGGGTATTTCTTAAATTGTTTGGCTACCCCAACTCCATGCAGTTCTTCAGACACCTTATATTAGTAGCCTCCAGTCTATCATCATACTGTGGTGCCACCAGTATGTCATTTTTTTTCAGTAGAAAGATCTTAAGCACAGCAGAGAAAAAGGAACTGAAATTACTGCTAAAAAGGAAAATAAAGCTTATTTATGCTATTATACACTCAAACCTCAGTGTTAACCACATTTCATTGTAACATCAAAATACACAACAAATACACCATAGCTTTATCTTAGACAAAGATACCGCACAGCACCATGGAATGCTATGCTTGTTAAGGCGAGTACATTATTTCTAAACATTAAATTACTGTATGATTCATGACCGAATCACTGACAATCAAAATACACAGAAGTTAACTGCTCACATATTGATAATTTTCTCTCTGCTTTGATCCAACACCATCAAAATAGTTGCTAACCTTTCCCTGGATTTGTTAGAAATTGGGACCAACTTATCTGTCATATTTTCTTGATAAGCCTGAAATTGCTGCTTGTTACTATGCATTATTGCCTTTGTGTCTGTAGAACCACTGGTGCTGGGAGTTAGCTCCTGTATGTGTGTGTCTGCATATGTGATCGATATAATTATTCTTCCTAAGTCACTGTTAATTACATCTGTGTTTTCTTCATTAGAGAGAATAGACTGATAAAAGGTGGCTGAGACCATAAGACAATGTAGCTCCACAGATAAGCAGGCACATGATGATTACTGATAATACTTAATAAAAACAAAATAATAGAACTGAATTTATTGTTCTAAAGTGGCGCTAAAGAACCTGGAAACTAGATACTAAAAATATGCCTCAGTTGTAGACTAAGCCTTGTATATGAAAGTTACTGACTATGAATTCAGCAGTCAGTTTTGAAAGTTCAACAGCACTTTTGAAAATGTGTATTCAGTCTTAATGAGACTAAAACAAATTTAAGATGAATTTATAGTATCTTTCAGGTTCTTTTCAACATGCTAGTCTTGTCTTAGCTTAAAATACAACTCCCTTCCTTTTTTTTTTTTTTTGTAAATATAAATAGTTATGGATATATGCATATACACATTTGTATTACCCACATTTAAACCCAACCATCCAGAGTCAGAAAGGAAGGCTCTGAAGATCAGCCTCTGAAACGTTAAGTGTTGAGCCCAGTTTGCAACCAGAAGAATAATAAAGCAAAGAAAAACCAGACCAAAGGTCCTTAGGGCTCCATCTTCAGTAGTGGCAATTAGAGTCTGCTGAATGGCTCCATTCACTGAGTTGTCTCTGCTTTAAACATGTTGCTGTTACCAGTACAGCAACTTCAAATCAATACAAACCAATACACTCAACTTCAATGGGATGTGATGGACAATAAACAACAAAACAAAAAAAAAATATATATGCTGGTGCTAATCTCACTTTTAAAAGCACTTCGTCCATCCTTCACAAGAGATCTCTCAAATGACAAAAAAAAAACCCACAGCCAAAATCTTGCCAGGCACTAACTAGCTATGTCTTTGATTGCACTGTTTGCAAATCTGTAATAGCATTTCTTCCATCTGTTCTGCAGTTTCCTTCTATACATTCCATTTTCAAAATGAAATAAATTGCTTACAGATTCATTCCAAAGACCTCTTCCAAAGAGGTCTTGAAGCATATTGGCTATTGTAGATAATACTGTAAAATTTGGACAAAAATAATTGAGCATTGAATAGGAAAAAAGAAAATTAGGAGCTGATAGGATTTTCTAGGTAAAATTTTAAGTAAATGTGTATCACTAACAACTCAGTCATTGACTGCTTCTTCAACATAATGTACAATTAGTTAACAAAGCTATTTTGTTTATAAGCCCAGTGTAAAAAACTAGCCAGTTTTAAAAGCAGAGTTAAGTGGAATCCCACACAATATAATAATTTTATGGTAAAATTATCCATAGTTTCTGAAATCAGAGGAAAAAGTTCCCTGTCACTCTAGGTATGACTCTGCAAAACAATTTGGAAGTTGATTTTAAAAGGCTCAGATCCCCCCTCTGAGTAAGTTCAGAATTATCCTTTACTTCATGTAGGGGATAAGTCTTGTCTTGCTCAACATTCCCTAGATAGGAGCAAACATTGAAATAATGGTCACAATTTTAATTTTTTTTTTATATAAAGCCTAAAATACATGTTAATAGTTTACATTACATCATAAAAAATGACTATTACAGAATTAAAATTCTTTTTCTGATGTAAAAAGGAAATGAGAAAACAAAGTTTCTTTAGAAAAAAATATTCCCCAGGAAGAATAAAATTTAATGCTTTTTTCACTGGGTGACTAGTTTGGGTTTTTTTGTTTAATTAGCCAAGCATTCAGAATGGGATCAGATTAGAATTATTTTTATGGCAAGTCCTCAATTAAACTCCTTTTAATGTCTATGTATGTCCTTCTCTGTTTGTTTGGAACTTGTGTAATAGAGCCAATAATGAGATTTCGTTTCTGTTATAACAAGACACTACCTTTGCTATTATTGTTATTCTTGCTTAAGCATGGCACTTAAGCCCACAGATATATCTAAAATGCCAGTAACTCTGTTAGGCATTACTACTGTTACTACTAAGCAAGGGCCTAACACTTCAAAGGTCTCAGCAGCTGAGCAAATCCTCCAAACACTGTTAGAATTAAATAACATGGCACTTATGAATATAATATGAATATAGCTCATGTTTCTTTCTTCATTTACAAGATGCAGTGAGTCAGAAAAGTAGCACTTTCTGACAGCCTGCTCTGCAGTGAATAGTGAGCACTGAGTCACCAACACCACCCCAGCACAGCATCCTTTCTACTTGATATTTGCCATTCTATAATTAGAACAAATGACATTCTTGGGACACACCAAATCGCTTTTAGTTAACTTTCTGCTTAAACCCATTTACAGTCTTTACTGTTCCTGCCTCAAAAGAGAAGGTACACAGTCATGACCTGTGCTATCTCCACTTTAGAGACAGACATATTATTATAAAAGTAAATGCCACCCACTTGCTAACACCAGAGACTAATTAACTCTGCAATTGCTGCTTAGCAAAGAGGGTAAAAAAATCACACTTGCCTGTACCAGCAGCTATCCTGGAAAATCAAGAGGATTAGATAATACTTTGTCTTTACTGATCCCCCCACAATTCTTTTTCCTTTTCTTTTTTCTTTAATTTTTATTTATTTTTATTTTTAATTTCAACTTGTTTTGCTTATAACTATGATTTAAATATTGCTTTTTTAAAATTTATAAAAGTTCTCTCTGTTATGGTTCTCTCTGGTCATGAGCCCATTTCCCAGAAAAATGTTTTGAAATCCTTTTTATTTCTTCCTCCTCTGATTCATTTTTTGAAATTTTCTCTTTTAAAAGCAAGTCATCTTTATTTCAGTAGCTATACTGAAAACTGACAGCTATATAGATTCATTAACCACATGGTACTGAAAGGAAATCTTTAAATCCCAAGTATTTAGGCCAAATTTATTAAAACAAAGGACAGTAGCTTAGCTTGCACTTCACCATCTACATAGCTGTTTAAACCAAACTTGCTCAGTTTGACAAAAAATTCCAAAGGGATGTCAGATAAATATGCAACTCATACAAAGAAATAAGATCCAAAAAAGTAATGGCCAAGGCTCCCAACACCAAGAGACACATACGTGGAGGGAAAAACATTAGTTACAACAGCATCAATAAGAATTTTGCAGTTCAATTACTTGGCATTAGGAATAATAGCATAAACAATTTGCAAAAAGTGTCTGAACTGGTTGTAAGTCAGCAACGTGCTTTGGAACTGCCTACTTTACTTATATTACTTTCTCTCTCCAGCAAATAGTGAGCAAATTAACTTGTCCTGATTCTCGAGAACAACCCGCAGCAGGGAGGACATGAATACAAATACTTTAGAACTTCAGTTCTATGAACACTTTTAATGAGAACTCTTTTCTTTTTCTATCTTACCATTTTTTTCATGTCTAATATTGAAACCTTTTGAAAAACAGAAATGGGTTTTATGCAGGACAGAGCTGTTCAGAAATGGACCCCAGTCACTGCTGGCTTCAATGATCAAGTGAAACATATCTCTGCTACCAACTGAGCTGGTGGCTGGCTGTAAAGAAATCTTCTTTTTGTTGTTCTGGTGTTCTGTCCCAGCTCTATAATACATAAAGAAGCAAGAGAGCTGAAGCTGTATCATATTACTGGTTTAGCAGGACCTGCATGGTAGAGCAGAATCACTAAAGTGACCCTCTGTTGCAACTCTTACAACCTCTTGCTCTAGGGAGCAAGTGGAAATAGGGAAGGATGTAGAGGATAAGTGGAGGGGCCTAATAGCTGGTGCGTGCCACCAGCACCACCCTGGTGCAACCATCTCATCAGACAGTTATAGGAGATATAAAATAGCTTAAAAGAAACTGCGTCCCAACAGATTCCAACAAGAAGCACAATGTGGCTGCAGTGTAGGAAGGGAAATTTTAACTAAGAGGTTCTGCTTGGCTTATCAAATGTGGTAGCTGAAGTCATGCAAGAGTCACCCAGACATGTCAAGTTCTCTAGAAGGCCCTGAGATACAAACAGGAATAACTCAGCAATTGTTGACCTGGTATTTTTTAAAAACAGAGCATATGGCCTGTTAAGGCTTCTTCTTCCTTTGGATCTAGTCCAGCAGTCGGGCAGATGAGTTCAACCTTGCAATAGGGCATAATTGCCAGAGCACCGTGCTAAAGCTTCCCCCTTGCTGCTGTTACTACCAGTCTCTCACTGCTGCACAGCCCGTGGTCTGTCACACATGACCTGGCTCAGGAGCACAAGCTCCCTGTCCTGTCCCTGCAAGTTCTGCCCAAGAACTCCGGTGCCTCCTCAAAGTGTCCAGAGAGTCAAAGCTCCCTACTCAGAAATCACACTGATTTGCATCCCACACACTTGATATTAATAATAAGCCATACCAAGGGAATCAACCCACCCCACAATCCTTTAATACAAAAATCAAAGTGGAATCGTATATTTATTTCCCACTAATTTTGTGGTAAATTTTGTGGCTAACTGATACATTATTTCATATAGACTACGAGTCCAGGTTTGATGTCTTTTCATGGATTATACAAATCAGTGTAGACACACACACAAGTGACAACAGTAACCATAGCAGCAATAAAACTGCATGTGAAACATTAAAGAATTGCTGTTGTATAAGATATTAAAAAGTAAATGGATCCCTTACTATAGTAGTTAACTGTCATTTTATTTATCACATATTGAAAATAATTTTTACTGTTCTGAAATATTCCATCATTACAAGATTTTTATTTCAATCATGTAAAAATCTTTCCAAATTACAGAAATTCCTGATTTAGGGCCAGAATTTTATTTTCCTGTATTCTAGAAAATATACTACAAATTTTCTTTACTCTTGAAATCAGTTGTGAATTAGTTCTGTTCAGCTAGTTTTCAGTGAGATGAGAAAAAAAATACCTATTTTCTGGCAGGATAGAATTGAAAAATTGCAAGAATCAAGGTGTCTATTTACCTAACAATTACAATAACTAGATTTGTTCTGTCAACTTTGACTTGAGCTAAGTGACAGATGCTGTTTCCTCTATACATGATTATCCAAAGAAACATTAAGGATAATAATTAATAAACTGGGAAAAATGTTAGTGGTTAACTTATACAACCAGACCCAGTAAGGAAAATTAGTTTATCTAATGTTTCACTGAATCTTATAAGAAATCAATAGCAAATACTTTACTTATGTAGGAACTCAATGTTGTACTCAACAGGGTTGGGTTGGGCTATAAATAAAATTAATACTTCAATATATTTGGGTCAGTAATTTCATTACATATTTATACAGCACTAAATATAACAAAGACTCCATCTAGATAAGATCTGTGGGTACTACAAAATATATGAATACATGAAAAATAAAAAATTAGAAACAAGCTACTACTATCTAAGTACTTAATTTGTTTACTTAGTATAAACTGTGGGTTTCAGATTCTTTTTTCATGGCATATCTGTAATCTTTATTAACGTAAATCTTATTTATAATCAAGAATTGTATTTTCTTTTAAGTTTTTCCCCTACAGACTGTGGTCCCATTTTCACTCCATGGAACACATGTAAGTTCTATTAATACTAATGAGAGTTTAGCATGTACATGAAGGGAAGGCAAAACCCTTTTATGTTGAACATTTAATTAAAATTCTTTAAAGAGTTTCATGTGTGCCATAATGTACAAATTATTTTCATATCTAACAACTTAAAAACATGGAGAGAAATAATAGAAGTTGTCATTCTGACCACTAAGAGTGTCCATACAAATTCACAAATAGTCCAGATTCATGTAACTACAAAATCTGGGCACAGAGGATGAGATAATTAATTTCTTGAGAGCTTTTTGTATTTCATCAGTGCAACACTCATAATAGGTTATCCAAATGTCATGGGTTAGCACAGCTCGGAGTTTTAGTTAAGGCAAAGAAAAAATTCCACCAGCCACGGAAGTGATGTTTTTTGCAAGGAGCTGTTGCAACGTCCTCCAGACCTGATAGAACTAAATCAATTGGCTAATTTGATTATTGGCAACTCTGTTAAGCCACTTAAGAAGCGGGACACACCTCTGCAAAAGACACATTTAAAGATGAACGAGCCCGGGGATCGCTCTCTTGCTTCGGGTCCTTGGACAGGTAGCTGGGCCTGGCCGCGCGGCCCGGTGGGGGCTGGGCCATGGCCCTGTCCCATGTGGGCTGGCCCCCACCCCGTGCGGCGTGGCAAGATCGTGGCCGTGCTCCATTCAAACCAGTCCCTCGGTGTGGATGGCCCCCTCTCTGGTCTGGCCGCCGTTTGGCAGAGATCATGTGACCACCAGCAAAAGATAAGTTCCAGCTGCAAGGCAAGGCCCATGCCTGGGTAAGATTAACCCCTTCAGCACTGTAAGTTCCTCAGAAGAGATGAAACATGCAGACATCAATCCTCTCCCAAGCCAGAAGAAAGGGAAAGGCAGAGGTATGTGAGCAGACACCATGACAATGACACCGAAATCAGTGAAGAAGAAAGAGCCGAAGCTCAGAAAGAGGAGATGGAGGAGATGCTTCAAAACCTAAAATCTGATTCTTTTGTAAAGCTATGGTGATGGACTATGACATATCAGAGAACTCCTTTTAATTTCATGATAAGCATGGGGGGTAGAGCATTCAAACTGCCGCGAGGAAAGATGCCTGTGCTGAAATAAGTAAATGTTGAAGTAGCTGTGATCCAATGAGAAGCCTGAACAGAGAGAAATAGTGATAAAGTGAAGACCCTTGCTCCCAGGGAAAAAGAAGACCACCTCTGTTCCTAGAGATGAAGATGATCCCAAAGATAGATGAAGAGAACCTTTGCTTCTGAACAGCTCATCCTTAAAATAGTACCCGATTAGCTAAGACTGAACCCTCAAAAACAGTTGTGGGGAAAGCTGTAAGCTGAGGGAAGGGACTCACACATGCCAACAGAAAATCACCCCAGGCGGCGGTTGTGCTGTGACACTGAAGCCACGAGAAGACTGTTTCTTGTGGAGAGGCCCCATAGAATGGGCAAAAGAGACTTCTCTCCTTAAGCGAACTGATGAAAGACTGTTACAGAGGTGGTAAACTGACTGAAATAATCCCAAGCTCGTGTCTTTATGTTGTAAGTGGGAGGAGGATGGGGGGGAGGAGAAGTGTTCTGAAAGTTTATTCTGACCCTTATTACTCCTTTTTTTATTTTAGTTCTGTTAATAAACTTCTTTATATTCTTTAAAGTTTGGAGCCTGCTTCACATTTCCTCCTAATTCTTATCTCAAAGAAGATAAAAAATCCGAACAAACCCACTACACCAAACCATCAGTTATGCTTTATTTGACTCTAGTAGACAAAGCTGTGTTTGGGGCTCTGTGTTTTCAGCCTACGTCAATGACTTACCAAATATATATTTTGTGATGAACACCTTAATATCTTCCTTGTAGAATGCTAGCAAGTGTCACATATCAGAGTTCTTAGCAACAGTGTGTGCACGCACACTGAGTGTTGTAGCAACCAATAACAAAAATAAAATTATAGTGGAAATAAGCATGTAGGACTGAATGACGCCCAGAGAGTAATTGAGAAGGGACAGCCTGGTGATTCAGTGGGGGCTGAGCTGTGCTGTGTACTTTGTCCTTTTGTGGCAAGAATGGCTGCCATTAAATCATTCTGTAACCAGGCTGAGAAACCGTTCATCTGACTAAGTCCTACCTTCTGCTACTGCCTCATCTTGGGGCTGCAAGAATGTTATGAGACATTCGAGGTTTTCTGGAGTTCCAGATTTTTTCCTTGCTGCTTTCATCCAAGGGACATTGAAGGATCTTTCCAAGCACCTACTCAGATGTAGGTCTGCTATGTAATCCACGTTCAAGTGTCCCCAGACAGAGTCAGAGGAGATGGAGAGTATGTGTTGGTACACTGGCTGTGTAGTCCTCTCTGTAGAAGAGAGTCTTGGATGGCCTTTAGCAGTTCATTAAAAATTACAACACATTTCACGTAATTCACAGGCAACATGGCTACTGTGAGATTTACTGTCCAAAACCCTCCAGCCAGACAGTTTTTAGCCTAGGAACTGAGGCAAAGCTGACCTGCTAACAAAAGATCTGATACCTGTACTCAGTGCCAATGAGGCATTTTGAAAAATGCAGGGTGTGGGAGGAAATGCAAAGTGAGGATTAATTCAATCTGCAGACATGAAAGATCATCATGCAGACATGCTAAAGCCTCTCAGTGGATGAAACCAATTCATTCTGCATAACTCCTAGAAGACTTTAACGAGTGGCTGATGGAGGCCTGAGAGGGGGGAAGAAAAGATGTCCTAACAACATCGAAGAATAATGGGACACTGCAGAAAACACCACAAGAATTAGGAATGCCCTATGGCTATATATCATATCTGATCAAATGTCATTTAGCTGTAGCTTTATTCATTGTTGTAGGTGCTAATATACCAGATTTTGAAGCTATGGATTATAAAATCACACAGTAGTTGACTATTTTCACTTGGAAATGCCATGAAAAGCTTTAATAACCATTTACTCTCACCTTGGGGGCTCCCTTGTCCCTCTCCCTTACAAAGCAAAGGGTAAGCAGTCAAAAGGATCTCAGTCAGCAGGCTCAGAACATGAACAGCCCACAGCACTATCTAATCAAATATTTGAGCATCATGCTCTTAAAATTTGCTCAGACTGTGAAGGACATTTGATATGTTTGTTAAATTGTTTGTATCTACTGCTGGCAATTTTTAGCTGTGGATTTACTCTAGAAACTTGACACCAAAAGTGAAGTCACAGGAAATTTGGATGTTGATATTGGCAATAACAGTACTCTTTCTAAAGTGGGAATAATAAGGATTATATATATTATTGTTTGACCAAGTGTTGTTCACTTGAATTCCCATGTGTCTGCTCCAATGGGAAGCCTTTTTTGCGTCCCCTGTACACGACCTGTTCCCAAGTTGAGTCTCCAGTTATTTATTTTCAGCCCTTTTTGAATCGGTAGCTAATCTAAAAGCAAATATGTCCTTTAATTTTGTATCTGTGTGAGAGCTGGGAAGCTAAATGTTGACCAAATTTATAACTGCCAAAATTAATAACATTCTAAAACATTGACATAAGGGAAAGGAATAGGAAACCATTAGGACATATCCCTTAACCACTCTGCGAAGGGCAGAGGAAAAAGATAAAATGTTTGAATTGGAGAAAACAGGTCCAAACTCATCTCACAGTGTACTGGCCCTATCTCTTCATGTAGGAAGGGTACATAAAAAGGATACATGAAGATTACAGGATCTGTGACAAAAGAATTTGCTAAAAAGATGCTCAAGTTTATCAGAATTACTAATGTATCTTTTCACATCTAAACCCTTAATGATATATATACAATTTTCTCTGTAACTACTGCATTCACAAATCCATTTGCAAAACGACGCCTTATTCTCTACAAATTAAATGCAGTCTAATGCTATTTTTTGATAAAATCTCCAGGCAGTCTGAAGTCTGCTACACAGTCTACCCAGCCTTCACCATCTGACAATCTCTCTATAGCACTACAGCCATCTTATTCTCTGGAAGACAAGGGGAAAGGAAAACTCTCCTCTTTCGCCACCATGCATACCATTTCCTCTAACAAGGACAGTGTCTCCTTTTGAAGTTTGATTTACAGGTGCTACACAGCCATTGTGCTGACTCCATGTCAGTCTCCAAGGAAACTGGTAGCATATATATTCCAGAAGCATCCCTAGAAGAAAAGAAGTGTTATCAAAAGTATTCTCAGCATAACCTTTGCTATGAGTAGAAGCAGAGTTCAAGGTCTTCTCTTGAATGGTTGAGGGATGCTGTGTTCAAATAAAAGGCTCCTAAGGAAATAATAGCAGGTCAAGCTGTGGGTCTGGCAGTTGTACAGTATCCATTTCTGAAAGAGCTGGTAATTGAAAAATAATATATTTAAAGTTTTAGAAAATCTTGATATTTGCTATAAGTCAGCCAAATTTTAGGTTAGCATCTCCTCTTCCTACTTGCATGTTAGCACTTTGTGTAATACATTGTCATTTTGCTGCTATTACACTTCTCAGCCCAATCCATACCTGTTTGCCCATCTATATTTAAAAGTTGATGCTTAACCTCTCTCTAGATTTTTATATCACTCATTTAAGAAGACTGAAGCACAAGATATTGCATCTTGACCATCTCTGCAGCCCTGTCTGCTCCCAGGAGCCAAGCAGACGTCTCCTATAGCTAGGACAGACAGACAGTACAGCAGCATTGGAAAAGGTGTCACATCAAAGTGTGCATTTCCATGATCATTAAAACAATGGTATTTTTAGAGTATGTGCAGTAGAAGCAATGTCATACTTGAATTTTAAATGAAATAAATTCCCCTCTAAGTTCCCATCTGAATAAGGTATGCGTACGGGTTTTTTGCCTTAACAAATAAGGATTATTTTATCTTTGTGAGAGTTTTATCCAAGAAGAGCTGAACTAATCCAAATCTAAAGTTACTCAAGAACTTCGGGAACACGTGAAATTATTGGTAGTACATAGTATGACATTTTAATTATTGTTGCCATTGTACTTACTGTTAGAAACAAAGCTGCTCAACACTCAATCTCATTTTCTCTGAGTGGCACAGTTGAGTACAACCAAACAAAAAACTACAGCAAACAAAGCAAGGAAAAAGAGAAAAAAAATACCACAAATGATGGATAGTTTTGTTCCCAGCTTGGATCCACGTGAACCATGCTAATTCCAAGCATTTTCACAAAATAATTTAATTTCATTTTATGAAGAAGTTGCAGTTTCATAACTTTCTGCCCACATGTGTATCAGAACAGACACATATTTGCAAGAAAACATCTGAAGACTGAAGAAGGAAGATTTAAGCATTAGCAAAGTTCAAATATGATAGTGAATTAATGGCACTGGCTGTGAGATGAAAAGAGTTAAAGAATTTTTTTCAGAGAAAAAACAGTTAAAATAATGAAATAAATATTGCTGGCAATTCTTTTAGTATTTTTCTATTACTTAATCAGAAAAAAAAAAAGCATATAATAGACTTAAGGTCTCATTTGCCCCTGTTGTACTTCTTATCTCCACCTTTCATATCTATGAATCCTTAGGATATATATAAGCAACAACTTCAGTCACTCTAATCAACAGAGAAAATGAAGCTGCTGCAATACAACAACATGGCCAATCCGTAACTTTCTGCAGCAATTCTATCAGACCCTGCAATGAAACAACTGTAAGCTTGGTACCATGGAACAAGAGCTACAACTTTCTCTATACAGCAAGAGATTCTTTTACCAAATAACAATAATGCATACATCTTAACTTGGCTTATATTTTCTTCTCAGAATTGGCAGTAGGACAAAATAGTATTGACAAGACAGTTCTGCCAATACTTGTTCCCAAATCACCTACCTTGTGGGACATCATCTGCAGTATCATTGCATTATCCTCCCATTATGAAATATGATTTAACACGACATTGTGCAACATGAGAATGTTTTCAAATCCCTATGCTACCCTTTTGTATTTCTTATTGAATTTGTCCTGCATTTGCCATATCAATAGACCTTTGTTATTTGATGGTAAAACATTTTCGGTAAACATAGATATATTTTTCTATTGATTTCCACATCCCACGTGAAAACCAGATTAAATTTACAAGATTCTACCAAATGTTAACACTTCATGTGATATTTTATGCTCAAAAACATGCATCCAAAGTAGACAGCAAAGACACACTGACAGAGATAAAATACCAGAAAAAAAATTCAAAAGCCTTTTCATCATGATTTGCATCAGTTTTTTTTTTTTCCTTGAAAAATCCTTTGCAAGCAAAGAGACAGGTAATGAGAGTTTGATATTCATATACATAACAGCATCAATGTATAGCATTTTACTTGATAGAAAACACAAGTCTATCTCACCACCAGAAAAAACAGACAGGGAATCTGACACACTTGTTTAGAATCATGCCCAAGTGGGGAAAGCATAGAAGATCAGATATTCACAGGGCCTAATCTAGTAGAATAGCAAATACATTCAGAGAAATTGCCTATTCCTTCTCTATCTGAGAGGTGATCAAGCCTTCAAATATCAAAGGAATAAAAGAGCAATGTGCAAATTTACCAAACTCAAATTCTATGATCTCTAGTGAGAGAGAGAGACAGGGAGCAGAAAGTAATTTTCACCACCTGGCAAGGATGCAGATTGATGTCAATATCTGAAAACCAACTCGTAACAGCATGAAGAAATCAAGGAGTATTAGTAGTAGTTTGCTCATTATAAGTCGCTCACCAAAGTGAACGATCCAAGTCATCTAAAGAACACAGCAACAGTTAATTTTCTAAGAAACCACAAAAAGGTTATATGAAATTATCCTCATTAGGATCCATTAACATTTTAAAATTCTTGATGACTTTATGCAGAGAAGCACGAGAGATATGCTTTTCAAACTGTAGTGAAAACATAATGACAGCGGATTTTGTCTCCTGCTATCATGTGAAATACAATACTGGAGGGATAATGAGTGTTCCTTCAGGCATCTGTCCACATGTAATAGAAAATCCTTTTCTATTCAAGTCCAAAAGATTTGAGAAAAATTCAAGTCATTGAGTTAACTAGATGAGTTAACTTCTACTGAAGATGTTTAGTTAATAATTCCAGTTCTTCTCCATGCACTTGCCGATTAAAGGAGAATAAATTTCTGCTGCAGTTCAGTTCTTAGTTCAAACAACAAAGCCTTAATTCTCGACAACGTATTGACACAGCACTGATGCGGAAACCCTAAGTGCAACACAGCTCTCATTGGATAACTTAATCAAATGCATAGAATGCTTTTAAAGCTGTCGCGATTGGCCAGTGTATATTGATTAATCAGAATTTTTTTTTTATTTTGAAATTAAAATGTAAGAGCTATCTTCACAGTTACAACAGTAATTGTACACAGCAGTCATAAAGTCAGGAGTATAAGGTTATGGATAATTTGAGAATAATGTGAAATTACTCCACAAGTTATGCTAGGCTTGTTTTCTCTGGTTTAGATCAGGCTATTTAAAGCACTGATCCTAATAATGGAAACATGCATGTTACTAAAATAAATTAATATTTCTCTAGTCACTATAATAGAAGGCAATGCACTTTTTGTCTTAATTGTACAACATATCAAACAATATGTCTAATATTTAAACAAAAGGGAAACAAAAAGATAAATCCTAGAAAAACTGGTGTGGTTGGTATGAACATCTGCTGACTTCTACATAGGCGCTTAGTTTTACTGACACTTCCCACTACAGTTCCTAAAAAACTGACACACTAATTATTTAAGCTGAGACTATCACTGTTTTGAATATATTTTATTTCCCTTTATTTACACAGATTACACATCCTGACCAAAACAATACCCTAAGTGATAAAACTGGCTTCCAGAAAAAAAATATTAAGGTACTGAATGTCTTTCATTTAGTACCAAGATTTTCAAAGGTTGAAAAAATGGTCATAGGGTCTAATAATTTTGAAATCGGCTGTTAATGCTCAAAGTAATCGCTATTAAAATCCTACCATTGCCTGCTACAAGTATTAATAGTAAATGGAGTACCTCCTCTCCAACTTTGTGAAAGGCAGAGTAGGTGCACAGCCGGTGCAACTGGAGAACATGACTTCTGCCACACCAAGTCAAGTGTGCCATTCATTTAAGTAGGATCAGAAGCACTTTCCCATTAGGGAACACATTTTCAGAAAACAGGACTCTCTTCTCCACCTTTTGGATCCATCAAGCCCACATATGAAATAGTCTATTTCAGGACAAAACCATTCAATCTGAAGAGAACAGCTTCTGAAAACCAAATAAATATGTAACACAAACGAAGATCAAACCAAATTTGCTGCTCCATTTCCTTTTGTTTCTAAACATTAACCTTCCCTCTTTCCAATTTGGCCTAAAGCATCATCCTCATCCGCATTTCCTGAAGGAAAATGGAGAGCCAGCTTCACTATTCCAACTCAGTTGAAGAAATCTGGCTTTCCATTGTTTTCCCCCATGAACAAACACATTGGTCAGTGATCATCCAGGTTAGCAGACACCAGACTGTAAACAGAGGCACAACCCTCCATAGAACTCAGAAAATATACTTGTATTGTAATCTCTTGCCCATGCCAGCAGGTACAGCAAATTTGATTTCCATAGATAAGCAAAGAAAAGAAAGACTGATGCAATCATCATATAATGTCAACAGAAACCGGGCTGTAATTCCCATGTTTGCAATGGAAACCAATGTACTAACCATTTAAGAAGGTGAGCTCATGAGTATGTGAGAACTGGATTTCCCATTTTTTTCTGTCTTTACCCCTCCACCGTCTAAATTTCTTGAAATGGAATTTTTACATATGTATATATTTTTACATCTGTTGGGATTTTTTAAAGTGAACATTTGAAAATGTTTCATTCATCAGTTGAAATCTACGACTGCTTGACAGAAAACATCACGACAAAAGCCAACTCCTATCTGAAAAGACACAGGAGTTAAATTTACAGTTTTACTGTGTCTGTGATGTAACATTAAAGCACTATGTTCAGACCTTTCAGATTAACTGAGATGAAGCTTTAGATCTCCCCACAAACTTCTAAAGAAGTTTAAAAAGGATAAACCTAAGCATGTGTAATTCTTTAGATTTCATAGTTGCTTCTTCAAAATAACCACTTATAAGTGATCTAAGGTAGACAATGCCCTGACTTTTAACTGTATTTCTATTTCAGTTTTTTAATGAAGTTATTTCCACTTCATATTTACTGTATATTTATCTTCTTCATTCTTAATGCTGAAATGCTTTTTACTGCTCCCCTGTTACCTACAAGGAAAAAGCAAAAAAATAAAAACTGTCACTATAAAACTTCAGCAATCTCTCAGTTTACAAACATTCACATCTTCAATTTTACACTTCATTAATGTTCCAGGTGGTGTTAATGGGCCCTTCTGATGTGTGCCCAGATCTTGCATGGTTGGCTTTAATCCCTGACCTACGCATTTGCAACTGTGGCCCAAGAAACATCTAACACAGATGAAGTACAACAAAGATTTTGTTCCCAGATCACAAGCACCAGTCACAAAAAAAAAAAAAAGGAGCCAGCTCTAATCCTATCCAAGGAATTAGAGCTTTACAACAATTGTTTTTTTGTAAAAGTCTGCAGCATCTTCCCCTCTTGTTCAGGGAAGGGAGAGTTTTACTGGAATGAAATAAAATGTGGTAGTGGTGGAGACAGCTGTGTGACACCTGGGAGATTGGGGTTAACCTGGGAAGTTGAATAGCTCCAGTGGCCGATGGGCAGGGTGCTCTTTGGGAATTCAAGGGAGGACAAAAGTTACAGAGCACAGGCCTCCCACATGCAAGGTAAGTGCCTCAGCTACTCTTCCTGGGCTGGTTATGGTTCGTTCCTCTCTGCAGCTTTTATGTTGCTGGATGTTTAAGAGTTAAACAATGAAATAAATCTTCGCGCCAGTGGTGCACTTCATTGGTTACAAAAAGCTTCAAGTATCTACTCAGAAATCAAACAGATACAGCTAGGAATACACTAAACTGTTCATAGCATGATTTTATCCTTTTTATTAGTATCAAAACCCAAATACTGTAGTTTGTTTAATTGCAAGGTATTTGAATTTGGTTTGCATTTTCTCTCTTTGAGTCTAACCATATAATTAAATATAAATTCTTTTTGCAAATAAGGAAACCGAGGCAAAAGGCTTACATATCCAGGATAAAAAACAAGAGCTGCGAAAGAGTTATAAACACAATGTACCAACATGTCAATCCTACCGATTTTTGTCTCACAAAAAATATTCTTGTATAAGAAATGTATTTGAGATACCATACGACTCTTTCCTTTCTACCAACAAACATCACATACTCCTTCTGCATCAGGCATGAAGTACATCTGCCATTTTATTCAGATTAGCATATCATCATCCAAATTGTATCAATCCGTCTGTCCCTAAAATTTAGGGCTATGTTATCAACATCATGTGTAAGAAGTTATGCACACAAGTTCCTGCAATTCAAAATTATTCAGTACCCATAAGAATATTAAAATATTAAGAATTATTGTCATTCTGGCAACCTTGTGTGCCTAATGTTCCACAGACCTCTCAGATGTTTTTCTTCAAAGCTTGAGAAATAGGAACTAAGATACATTTCACAGAGTAGCTGAACAAATGAAAAACAAGACTCATTAGGTCAGATAATTAATACAAAGAGTAATAAAGTTTGTAATACCTGGAACGAAGCCACCTGTCTTAAGAGTACAAGTTCTTGCTGTAGACTAGTCTCATAGAACACTTAAAACTTATATTTGGAAACCACCAAAGCAAAATAAAAAACACCCTAAACTTTTACATATGAAAAAAGTATGTATTAATTGAAATTTTTACAGGCACATGCATCAGAATATGGATAAATATATTTGAATATTTCAATATATCATTCCATTCTAAAAAATCAGCAAATATTTTTTGGCAGATACTATATAGGGGCCACATTTTTAAATAGTTGTGTGCATTACTTATGCCCAGAAGGCAGAAGAAAGAAGGCAAAAACCTCCACTCCACATTTACAATATGCATTCAAACATGTCTGCCTCTACTCAGAGAAATCTCCTTTTAGTGGTATTGATACACAGATGGAGAACTTCAGTGTGAATGAAAGGAGGAATGCACTGGGGGAATGTGACATTTTCCAAACGCATATAAAATGCTAGATAGGAAAAACGATTTTTTTGTCGTTGTTGTTCCTATAAGGAAGACATAAATATATGATATTGTTGGCAAATATTGAGGGTCTGATCTCTTTCTGGCAAAAGGTAATAGAATTAAGCCCAGGTTTATAACAGGTGACTAAATAGTACTATCCAAGGTAAACTTCCCTTTTTCAGTTTTTTTTTCTTGGTGTTATCTGGTTGTCTCTGACAACTTGATGCAGGAGCTGGCTGCCAAAACACAAGTACTCAGCACAATTTTGGGTGCTCTAAGATTAGATATCCTGCCTCCTGTTCCTTCCCCAAGGGGGCAGAGGATTGTCCATGTCCTGGGATGTATTTGCCACCCTCTGCAGGCGACCTGGATGCCAAAGCCATCCAACAAGGTACTCACCCTGAGGTTTAAGGAAGTGACTCATATCCTGGGTGGGTGACTTGTGGGAACCAGCCCCTGCCATCACAAGTGACTCCGTGTAGGTAGGTGCCAGAAGGGAAGTTGCAGCTGGCCGAGCTCAGAGCAGCCTGACCCCTTGCTCCTGAGAAGTGCAGCTTGGTGGAAAGGCTGACATTTCTGCCACTCTGCTGCTCCATAGCTTGTTTTGTAATTTTTTAAGAATTATTATTAATTTGTAATAAATATTTTGTTTAATGTTTTGTATTAAAAACCAAAAAGACTAGGTGAGTCTTCTTAATTTTAAATTACTGAAAATAACAGCCTAGGAAATTTGTTTCAATTGAATAACCAAAGATGTCTGACATAGTGTCCAAGAAGTAACTTTCTGCAGTCTATAATCCTCATTTGGATTAAAATTGGCCTAACCTTCTCCCCATTTCATATATTTATTTGGTGTTTTGAAATTGGGATGTTATAAATTTTAGTAAAATATGAGTTGGTGAATAAATGCAGGGCTACTTTTCCTTCCTCAGCATGTCTCAGTCACCAGCTGCTGAGGTTTTGGGTTTTAAACTTTAACATATAAAGCATCAGTATGACACAGCTTCTGGTTCCCTGCTGAAGTGTTCTCCCTGCTTCCCAGAAAATCATTAGATGCCATTGTAGCTCACTCTATTATTGTAGGATTTTGCTGTCAACTCGGCAGGAAAAAAGGAAACGAAAAGCCTCAGAGCCACCTATAGTTTCTCTTATTTTCATCAGTTGATCCCTGGTACCAAATAGTTCTGGCTGAATAAATCTGAGATCTGCAGAGCCAGTACATTTTCCAAATTTAGGCCCAGGTTTTAATAGTTTAATGAAATGCATAACTTCTGCTCTGTTGCAATAAACACTTAATGCACAGCTATGTTCTAAAGCTCCTGTTGTTAGGGATGATTACAACAGAAAGATTAAAGGAGATGACATTTTAAAATGCCCTGAGTCCCTCAACTAGTCCACATGTTACAATAAAGGGTAGATTCAGATAAAAACTGGGTGTAAGAGTCATAGCATTGTGACTTTCCATACATACACTGGCTATCTGCTCTGCTGGCCTTTACGCCACACACTCCAAAATCAAATCAAGGCACTGCTTTGACCACAAGCCCCAGCAGGTTTGCGGCACAGTATTCAAGTCCCCTAATGCTGACTCATGGTGAATGTGCTTCATTTTCTGCCTGGATGTAGCCTCAGACAGAAAGTGAGGAAGGCATGGGATCTACCTCATGCTAGGCTGCATTTGGCTGTAAGAGTAATCCCAGTGAAACAGGAATGAGATTATGAATGCCAGGTATGATGGATGGACACTTTACAAGGAGAAGAGAAGGCACCAGCACCAGCACCATGAAGGAGATATCCATAGCACTCTAATGCAAATGGCAGAATTTAGTCCACATACAAGTCCTTTGTAAAGCTTTGAAGGAGTTAGTATTTAATTAACAAATCATTAAAAGGTTTTGCTAGCTCTTTTAGAAGTGTAATGAACAAATGAAACAAAATTACCCAATAAGCAATAAAAACAAACCTAAGGCATACAGAGAGAAACATTTAAAGACAAAGGTTAAAAGCAACTGTTCAGTCACTACTTATACTAAGACTAGAATTGAAATGAAGTTAAAATTGTAAAACTATTTCTGAGTACACAAATAAAAAATGTCTGATGTGTGGATTTAGCAGCACTGAGAATTATGGTTTGGGCATGTCAGGAAGGAAGAGAAGAGAATTTTGGAAAAGGCATGAAAGGTAGCAGTGAACATCAAAGACTATGACCTGTGATTAAAAGAAGCTTTAAAGCTAGCAGACAAATGTGACTTGTTAGGGTAATAACAGATCAAATTTTTCTTACACCTTCACTTTGATAAAGACTTTCTACAGCACAGCAATGTCATCTTAAAACCTCATGTTTCATGTCCCAAGCAATCTGCTTTAAAGCCCTAAGAAGAGCTTTAGTGATGAGCAGTCTTTCAAAAGAAAGAATAAAATACATATTTTACAGTCTCCATAAAGTCATTGTGCTATAGTTTTTCTTGATGCAAATTGGAAAGTTTAAGTATGAAATAAAATGCACCAAAAGTCAGATGAAAGAAAGCCAAAGAGCACATCAATATTAGAGATTCTTAAAAAAAATAAATTTGTATTTATCTTAAAATATAAATGGCCCACATGTAGTAAATATAATCATTTTCCTGTTTCTTCATCGCCTCCTCTCTCCTGTCCCACTGTGTTTTTCCAGATTATTCCATTTTATGAAGCAGGGATTCATCTGCATTATAGATATGCATGCAATGACTTCTTTCTGCTTTTCAATAATACTCCTTTCAGTGGAGCCTTGAGAGTGTAGGTTTTGGCTGCAAAAGAGTCAGTTTTCCTCACAGAAATGGGTATGGGACTACTTTAGATTTGTGCTGAACACTGTGTTGGTGATATAGAGATGTTTTTGTTATTGCTGAGCAGAGCTTGTGAGGAGCCAAGGCCTTTTCTGCTTCTTTTAACAGCCCACCAGTGTGGAGGCTGGGGGAGTGCAAGGAGCTGGGAGGGGACACAGCCAGGACAGCTGACCCCAGCTGACCCAAGGGATGTCCCAGACCATATGGAGCCATGCTCAGCACAGAAAGGTGTTTGCATTCCCAAGTAACCATTACATGTGATGGAGCCCTGCTTTTCCTGGGGATGGCTGAACACCTGCCTGCCCAGGGGAAGCAGTGAATTAGCTCCTTGTTTTGCTTTACCTGTTAAACTGTCTTTATCTCCACCCATGAGTTTTCTCACTTTTACTATATCTTAACAAAAGACTACAGTGACTCCTTCTCATTATGAGAAGTTACTCCGTTAGTTTGTTTTTAAAAGAGGTCTTTAAATATTTATTCAAAGTGGCTTAAAAAAACCCAGCAAGGCATTTTTAATCAAACACTGTGAGTTAACATTGTCTTCCATATTACACATTTCTGATAGTGGGATTTTTGAATGTGCAACTGGATTGTCTGGATCTTATAACTCATTTTGTAGCATCAGTGGGAGATAGAGGCAATGCTAGTGATGTAATTAGTGAATTGGATCTCTCTGGAGAAAACAGTCACTGCAATATGCAAAGCACAAAACCCAAGTAAAAGCCTTCAGCAGATAATTGAAGGGTCTTTTTATTCTTCTCTGTACATGAAATTTACCTGATTCTAAATACACACTCTAAGTCTGGATGAAACTGAGTGCACGCCTAAGGAATCAGCAGAGCCCAGTTACCACCAGATGTGCTGCTTGTATGGACCAACAGAGCCCCCTGGAAGCCCCCAGAGTTCATTCCTTACATGATCTGTTTCTGCTATTTAGCTACATTATTCTCTCAGCACACCACAGAACTGAGCACGAGACTACGGCTTTGTTCTCTTTCACCTTATCAGCCTGCCAAAATTCCAGAGCTTCATATAAGAGATTTTGAAGGCCTCCCCCACTTTATACAACAGCAGAATTCCCTCGTTTCCATTTCCTGCTACACCAAATGGCTTGCCACAAGCAGCATATAGTATGGTGTGTGGACAGTGTTATTCTTTCAATCTTATGGCAGCAGTGACTTGTAGGAAAAAATACAGGAAAAATTATAGATAAAACGGCTGTGTTTGTGGTTCTTATGGTACTTCAGGAAAAAAATTATAAAATAAAGTTCTAAAGATCAAAAATTATAATAGGCGATGAAGTTGCTTTACCAAGGGAGGTGAAAGTTATAAAGTTTTTCTTCTTGCCTTGTGTAAAGTCAGTACATGGAAATACCATATCTGTAGATTAATTTTTTAATAATTGCCTTTTAATCTGATAGCATTATCTTTAACAAGTAGTCCTACTAGAGTTTTGCTGCTTTTTTCTTCTGCTTATAGTCTGAATTTTTTTCCAGAAGTCATTTTTAACTTTCCTTCAGACAGTATTTTCTCTCTGTCAATTGCATTTTCAACCAATGAAAATGTTAAAAGTCAGATTTGAGGCTGCTGACAACAGGAAAAAATAATTCTATTACAGGATACCTGCCAGTGTAGAAGAAGATAATAAAATTTGATTCATCCATTCTGATTCTCTCCAAATTCTATAGGTTAGGTTGATGCACGAAATAAATTAAAATAGAGCAATTAAGTCCTTCTATTTAAGTCCCCAAAGAACAGACACTAGACCTATTACCATAACATCTGCAGATTAATAGTACAATAGTTCCTACCAAAAACCTCCCATCTCTTAGTATCTCAGCGAATATCTCCTCGCCAGCTCACTAGACCTAGACCTTTAATGCCATTTCACTACTGGCTGATGTTCAGTCATTTATCATAGGAAGATGAACAAACCTATTGCAAACCTGTCACATGTGCTGTGACTCTTCAGCTGTACAGTTTCATCCATCAACTCAAATTTAAAACCTGCAGACTGCTTTCAGCACAATAATCAAGAAACTGAACACAAAATATAAAAAGCATCATCTAATGCCACTACTGTTTTACAAGATCCAGTAGGGCTAAAACTCTACTTAAAAGAGATCTGTCAGTTTTCAAAATACACTGTTTAGAGATGGTGGAGGAGCAGCAGCACCACAAAGCAGAACTGTCACCCCTGCTTAGCTGCACTTCAAAGCATCCTCAGGAACCAAGACAAAGAGGTCTCCAGCTGATCCCAGGATCCCCTCTATACCTACTACGTTAAACACATTAAGTTTTCTACATCACTAAATCTTAGAATTTTACCAAGTTGGATAAACATTATGCAAACACCTTAGACTTACAGCATATGTTCATAGAAGGTTAAGCCCTATTGAGAAGTACACATTTAACTGTGTATGCACATACACAATTACAGAATAGGTAATCTAAGCACTCAATTATGTTGCATACTAAGAAGGGAGACTAGTTCTTCCTGTAAACAGTGTTCATTCTGTGTTAGAGAAAAACATAAAAGGAAAATAAATGTTTAACAGACACTTCTACTGAATCATTGAGTGACAAAAAAACAAAATACAAAAAAAAATGACGGCAACACTTCAGGTGTAGCAAAATTAGTTCTAACAGGACCCGATTCTCAAAAAAACCCCAAAAACCTCAGGATATTTTTGGTATCTTTGTTACTCAGTAACAAATAAATAAAATTTTTAGAAAAGATAAAAATTGTAGAAATTGTCTATGTTGGCTATGCATATCCTGTCAGCCTTTCAAGTGTAGCCATATCCTCACAGACTTCCTAAGTTCAGGCTGCCCTCTTGCTTTCCCCTGCTTTAGCAGAAGGGAGCGGGGCAGACGCATCATTTGAAAGACTCCCTGGGGTTTTTGAGCTCAAGGATGTGCCCCTACCCACGCTCTTGCAGCTGCAGGACTGAAGGCATGGGTTTCTGCTCCCTTTTGTCCACTGTAGGAGAGAGGCCATACTCATTCACCGTTAGAGCCTTCGTCCATCCCCTCCTGCAAATGAAAGTCATGGAAGCCCCCCACAGCTGCACGAGTAAAGAAAGGAGATGTGAGACAGCAAGCAGGACACAGGCAGATGAAAACTTGGTGCTAGGAACCACAGCAAGATTTATTACTCATTGGCAACTTTTCTCTTCCAGCTAGTGTTTCTTTTTAGTACGTATCAAGGTTTAAAAAAAAGCACCTTTGATATCTTGAATAGTAAATATCATCCACTGAGAGGGCTGAAATACGCTTTCTGGCTATAAATTACTCACTAGGCTATTTAACTGATAGCTAATGATTGTCCTCAGCCTACCTATGGAAAGGTAGGCAGGCAGGTACTGATAACTCCTTCTCCTCCACCCTATTTACTTTTTCATATTTTTCACAGGTTTCTCCCTTCCTCTCTTTTGTTTCTTTCACAGCCCTTTCTAAGTGGAAGGTAAACCAAATGATGTTTGAGTTAGATGTTTGAATCCACTTTGTTAAATTTACTTGGAAATCAGGCAAAACAAGAATGACCCACTTCAGTCACTGCTGTTGAACTATGATTTCACAGTGTACAAGCATAACAGTAAAGAATATTTACTTAAAGTGAAGTAATCCCTACTCAATTCTGTCCTTTGGGCAATAAGGAGGGTGTAATACCTGGGTAGGAAAATGACCACTTAATGGAAAAATAAACAGAAAAAAGACTGTTCTAAGAAAGAATATTTAGCAGTCTCCCACTGAGAATACTTGTCCACCAAGAAATGCCCACATCCTTTCTGATACAAGGATCACATTCCTTTTGATTTAATTCCAGCCACAAGTCACACATCCAGCTCCAGTTTAGCACTCCCTGAGAAAAATCCTCACAACAATTGACGTGCTTTTCCCCTTGTTGCCACTGCTCAGGTGCCCTGCACAGAGGCACAAGCCCCTTTGCCAGTCTGGGACAGTCGGCAGGGTAAAATCACTCAGGTGAGAATATTAGCGTTAGAGGACTTGGCACATGGCATTTGTGGGGAGCATTCAGTTACTAACAACTTTGTAGGATGCCCAAAATATCAACCGTAAGCAAGCATGGCAAGCATGACAGTGAGCAGACAGGGGAAGCCAAGTGTGCAGCATTGACTGAAAACTCACACGGGGCAGGGAGGGGATTTAGGGCTGCTCCTCCAACTAACCAGGCCAAAGTGATGCCAAATCAGATCCCTGCGTGGGCACTGTGTATAGCCCCTGTGTCAGGTGGCTGTTGTCTGTCAGAGAAAAGATAAAGAAACGACAGGCTAATAACTTGGGGTTCATTTAATGTTTCTATACCAGCTGGAATATATGAGGAAAACTTGAAGCAGCACCCTCCCTGCTCTGCCTGCTCCCAGGGTGACAGCCCAGGATTACGCTCGAGTACTTTAGGTCTTTGTTATACAGCAAATGGAAAGGATGGAAACTAAAGCTGCACTCCAATTAGATATAAAAGTAATTCCAATTTATTAAATTATTGCAGACCACACAGTTCTTGTGAAGCTAGTTCTGAAGAGTGTGTCTTATTAAATCTCTTAAAATATATTGACTTTGCCAGCTTTAGCCCACATGGCAGCTCTTCCATTCAGTAACCAAACTGTTTCATGTAGAGATTAACCCAGTGATCCCACACTTGAAAGAGATTGCTGCAGGACTTCATTCATATTCTAACACCACCATTCTGCTGGGAAAGGCTAATTAACCCACAGTAATTGCACGGTGATGAAACCTGAAACATGAAGGAACTGCTGAAAGATAGCTCTGCTAAGGTGCTTCAGTCAAAACAGAAAATTTTATATATGTGCCATACTTAAGTATTATGTTATCCTATAGGATCAACAAAATTATGGGAAATAGATGACTAAATAATTAGCTGGATATTATATTCATAATTGGCTGCCAAATACGCCACCTCTGGCATGGTGTGCCATGATCTCTGATCTCTGTATAAGAGGCAACAGTCTGCAACAGCTGACTAGGATTTTTTATGGTAAAATAAATTGATGAACAAATTTTTTCTTTACCTTATCCTTGGAATTCAAAAGATTCTTAAAACAATTTCCAAATTTCAAGAGCTGTTTCAAGAGAATGCAGTCCTCATATGAGATTTTTTATTTACATCTTCACAAAGAAGTATGCAAGTTCTGAGTGAACTTAATTGTAAATTTGCTCTTTGAAGTCACGTAACAGTGAATAATTTCTGGAACTATTTGTTATAGATTTTTAGTGAAATACAACTTAAAATACATGCACATACACTTAAAATTCCTAGTACCACACATCTGGACCACAAACTTGGAGAGAATTGCTAAGGTACTTAATTTTGTACAAATGAGTAATCTCAGCAAATACAAATTTCCACCTGAAAAGATAATTATTCTTAATTTTGGGCCCTAATTCAACACAAAAAATTTATCTTATTAATCTTAATACTTTAGAAAATAAGTTCTGACTGCTTTTATTCACTATTTTATGTCCTTGATAGTAACCAGAATAGATTTCAGTTCATATTTCCTGTATACTACCCCACTGTTAGCATAACACAGAGAACTAGACCCAAAAGTCCTATTTAGACCGTCTCCTTTAAACAACCAGTTTCTGTACAGTTCAGAGCATTGCCGGGGAGCCTAATGTCTCAAAGTATTACTGGAAAGAGAGATTTTGTCAGGATACAGCTTAGAGTGCCCTGGGTGAGACAGTGAGAGTGCTCTCAGGTGGTAAACAGCCAAGCACCATGGGCATTCACTAGTACAGGTCTTAATAAACTGCATTTCTCACAGTCAGACTCCTAACTTCCCTTAGAAGTTAGACATTTTAGGGGTCTAAAACTTCACACTCAGGCACTTGAAGGGCATCTGAACAGCCTCTCCTTTCTGGGCTTGTGAACAGGTAGGAAAAGAACTTCAAATATTTTCCTGCGCTTAAAAAGACCATCTACAATTGTCTTCTGCAGTGACTAATCAAATATTTGCATCTAGTTCACTAGAATTAAGCAACACCGTGGTTCTCTAAAATTTTTCACAGGAGAACCGGGACAAACCTCTTTACACCCCGACTTCTTGACAAGAGCTGCTGCACACAACTGCGTCAGAACCTGCGCCACAGCTTTCCAACGAGTGAGAAATATTTGTCAGAGAAACAGGCTACCTAAAGGTCACTTCACCTCTCTTCACCTCTCTCACATTTGCATCCCTGTCCAGGAGAGTTTCAGTTACGATCTTCAAGTTCAGTCTCCAAAAGAAATTCTGCGTAAAAGTCAGAAGATGAGAAGGAATGTGAGTGACACTGCAGAGCCTGTTTGCCAAACCAGTGACTTTCACAGAGCCCTGAGCAAGCACACACGGCTTGTGCAGTGGCACCACACTGCTGTCTTTACTTGAGCAGAAATCATTTGGCTGTCTGAAACAACAGCACAAGCCAGAAGAAACAGCTTTCTGTGAATAATTTGAATTTAGACATTCTCCTTTCACCAGATCACACTCAGAGATGATACTAACTCATTCTTGCATGTGAAAAGGCAGTATGGACGATCAGATGCAGCAATTATTCAACTGAAGAACGGTGTGGGGCCCAAAAATGCAAAGGGACTGTGAGGTGAGGAGCAGGAATGGGAAACAGGAAGTGGTAATCCAAGAACCAAAGAAAACACCACCTGCGAATGACATAAGCCCGACAAGATTTGACTTTGCACTGGAAAATAATTAGGATCATTGAATTTTTATAGGTGAATAAAGTGAGACCAGGATGTGGAAGCTGCTGATAAGATTGTAGAAAATACCTCACCAAAATCTTGTCCTCTGTAGAATGGCCCAGATCAGCCAGGCCAAGCTCATAAAATTAGGGAATAATAAATAAATGCCTCAATAAACAGATAATTGCCTTGTTCCTGTTCAGAGACAGTGCACTCAGCCACGCTGTCTTTAAAACAACATTTAAATAATCCTTCTAGAAACCCTGACTGTAAACAAATACTATTTATCTCTTCTCCAAAGCAGGAAATTGAAGTAATGAAATTAAAATATTTTTCCAAAGCTACAATTCAAGCCATTTGCAAATAGGATTAGATCTCAAGATCCTAGACCAGCCCTCTGCACACTAGAATATATAAACTCTTTATTAAGCTTTGGGGAATACTTTCTTAAAATAAGAATTTTTTTAAAAAATCATTTTGTCCAAATCTGTGTGTTAGACTGTAAATATAGTAGTAAGAATAATCAATACATCCTATGATTAGGAAAGGATTATATGTTGACAAAACAATCTGATTAGATGGCTGCACACACTGTGGACCAAAGAAACATTTCCTAGAAATGAGAGTACAGGGGCACAGATTATTCTGCAGAGCATCAGATGCAGCATTTGGTTTCACCTGGGCTGGCTTTGATACTGTGGGTAACCTTAAAACAGTACCAGGTGGGATTTTTTTTACCTTCCAGTCTTTCTTGATCTGTAGTTCTGATTCACTGTGATCCAGAAATTAATATTAGTTACAGGGAGAAAATGAGAAGAGAGAGATGCTTATCAGGGTGTTCTGAGGCTTAATTAATATTTGCAAATCTATTTGAGGTTCTTTGATGAAAGAAACCATAGAGAGCAAAGCGCTATCTAATTATTATTATTATTATTAATTAGTTTTCTATTGAATTCATTCTGTCAATATATGAATTGTTGAACCCACTTGCTTCCCCAGTTGTTGTACTGTGCTCTTTACAAGTGCTCTTTAGAAGCTTCATTGTGGTGATTGAGAATATTGAGGAGGAAATAAAATAGAAGATAAATAAAGTCTACTTACAACTTATAGACACAAGTTTGAAACAAGCATTTTATCCACTGATCTGGGAGATATTGTTGCCATAGCAATGATTACATCCGATTACACTGACTATTTCCTTAGATACTGATGTGACTGTCCCTTTAAACACTGAGCCGCTGCATGTTTGCGAATAGTCTGCTAAAAAAAAAAAAACCTAAACATTTCTTTTGGAAGTTTACTTATGTGTTACAGTGATTACCCTCTATCTTCCCCAAGAAACACTCCCTTGGGAGCATGGTTAGGGTGCTGCACATGGAAACTGGCTGTCATCTTCCATAAGGGGCAGAACTATACAAGCAATACAATTTTTTTACCACTAATCACCATCTAAACATCAGATGAATCATTGAAAAGAAAATCCATATCTAGAATTCATTTGTAAATCAGTCAATTTTGACTTCATATTTAAAAGTTAAAGTTACTTGTTTGGGTGTCCACATACTTAATTTTCAACACTTGATTACACCTTCCCTCTTTTCTGTAAAGATAGGAATGTTAACCAAAAATATTAATTTAAAATTTCTCCCTCATTATCTCTCTTTTCCATTAAAAATAGTAGCCACTCTCATCACAGCTAAGCTCATTTTGAAGTCTCTGGGAAATAAATATTTTTAGCTCACTTATTTTATGTACTCACATTAACTTCAGATAGGAAATCTTAAATTACTATGATTCTTTATAATTGTATTTTTTTTATATCAATTACTGGTTTTTGTTGCTGCTGAAGTTAAAGTACTTGTTTGTCAGCTTATGTAAATCTACATTGTTCCAGTGGAGATTGTCTTCCAGCACCTGAGAATCAGGTTTCTGCATACCAAATTCAAAATCTTTTAGCTGCATGTGATTTACTAGCAAGAGAAAGCTTCTCCCTCCTGTGCAAAGGGATATTCAAAGGCTGCGTTTCCATTTAGAAAAACCATGGTTATACACTTTAGGAAGTGAGCATTGATTTATTTCCTCAGCCAAGGACAGTGAGGAGCACAGACAATATGGAAGAAAACTGCTTTTTCAAGGGTCACCACAGCAGCCTCTCTTGTGCCAATCACTCACTTCTATCAGTCACCAATCCCACAGTCATTTCTGTACACAAGACACTTTTCATGTTAGACACCAAGCTTGCCTCCATTGCACAGATTTGTTTCTGGCTCACACTTCTCCCCCTATTTATGCCAGGAAAAAGCTACATTATTTTTCTCTTTGTAAGGACATCATTTAGTTTTCACTCAGCCTTTAATAAGGTTATACTATCATTAAGAACTAAGTATGTTTTGCAACCAACAGATTTGACCACTGGAACATACTCATTTTTTAATTTAATGTTGTTTCAAAAAAGGAAGGCAAAGCTAAAATCATTATTATGAAAATTAGACTAGCATTTGGAAAGAAAAGACAAGCACTTTCACAGCAAACAAAGAGATCTGTAATAACACATCTCCATAGTCAGCCAAGGGCTTTGATTATTTTTTTTTAAGCAGTCATTTTCTTTTATTTATAAATTTGGGATTGAGTAAGTTACAATTTTAAAAAGAGCTGCCAATAGGAATGGCAGTGAGAATACTGAAAAGTGAAATGAATAAACACAGTGGAGAATATATAGAATTTTGTATTCTTTGGAAGTTTTTATAAAGCTTGGAAACCATGGGAATACCCTGTCATTGCAGGCTGGAGAGCTGCATGGCGATGTCCAAGCTGCTCTGCCCACAGAGCTCAAGTGCAGACTCCTCTAGGGACCCCTGTCCTGCAGCGCCCTGCTTTCTTCAGCAGAACGTGGCACGGGACCTGGCAGCACGTCGCTCCGTGGGCTGCTCCACTCAGACACAGGGATGTGCTCACACACAGCTCACACTTTGCAATCTTACCTCAGAAATGCTTGCAAGTATCTGCATCGCATTATAGACATGCTAAGGGTTTAAGTGTTGTGTGCCTTGTTCACACTGATTTCAAAACTCACTCTAACGTCCTTGATTTCCAAGGAAAATTCATTAGGACCCATATCATTTGTTTTTTCCCATTGACTACCAAAGGTGCTAGATCATTCTATAAAATGTTTCTCAGTTTTATTACCTAGCATGTTTTATGACTGCAATAATTGCTAGATTTAGTTCTTTAATCTTCAACACATCATCTCAATGAATTCACTTTATTAGATACATTGGGGGCTAAACTGCTTTTGTATTGAAAAAACCTTGAAAGGTATCTGAATAGACTTGAAATATCAAATCTTATTACATAATTGCAGATAACATAATAATACACCATTCAAGAATATATCCTATCAGAATGTTTTCATTCTCTAAATGAAGGATAAAAGCAAATATACATCTTAATTAACCATTTGATTGTGTCTTTATAGGTGTCATTGCTTCAAAGCCTAACACCAGCGTTTCTAACAATTAAAAAAGCGGGCAAACAAGACTCTTGAGGCTGCTGTTGCTTTTAATCCCTGAAAGATGGATGTTGCAATCCTCAAAAATCCTTACCAAATGGAAATAACGTACTTAGAACTTGAAAAATTTTTCACCACAGTGCAGATTTCTGGCCCCTGTCCAAGAAACATTCCCTTCTCCTCAGCCTACTTCTCAAACCCTGTAGCTGTTCTTAGCAACTGATGATATCATCTGACCTTTCCCTCTATTCTCACTCTCTGAGGGTATGTTCATATTCGAAATTGAATATACCATTGAACTGGATCTGATATTTAATTCTGAAATATTAATCTTAAAAGAAGAGAATGTGCCCTGACTGGCCCAAAATGGATGACGTCTGTCGCTAGAGTAGTTTATCCATAGAAAGCATCAAAATAAACACACAGCCAGGAGGTCAATTACTCTAATTCAAATAATATAATCCTGTACTTCATCTGCTTGAGTTTTTTTCAAAGACATTAAGCATTATGTACAGGAATAATATTTAATGTGATGGAATTTCCTAGTGCTTAAATGTTTTGCTGAAATTCTTGTAAACTTAGAGCTTGGTGTTCCCAACAATGCAAGAAGCTGACGCAGGAGTGACCCCTCAAGACAAAGCCAGTTGCCTGCACAGTCTGCCCTGTCTTGGAAGGCGCTCAATTAATGTTGTCAGAGGAAAATTTTAAAACCAGACCAGACCTGCAGGTTACTTTTCTAGAGTGTCTCCCCAGTTTCAAACTTTGCTTTTCAGACACTAGCTCAGGCAGAAGTGATACGTGTACATTTGAGAGCTAGCTGACTTATTGCATATATTATAGCATATATACCTGAGTCTTGTTGTTGTTTGGTACATTACTATTCAAATTACTGTGAGGTTTCTTTCACACTGATGTCTTAGATACTGCCACTTTTGCAATTACTAACAAAGTACTCAGATGGCATAAGTACAAACACGTCACTTTCCCCTCCAATTCCTGCATTTTTAAATGCTTTGAAACAAATTTGAACCTAGCAATAAAAGCTAGCACAAAAGGAAATGAAATAACTTAATTGTGGAAACTTACTTGGAATTTTTTTTCACTTTCAAAGAAACATTTATACTTCTTCCATATTTAGACACTCCAAAATCTCAAGTTATTTTCATTGCTGTGTGAATTTTGTTGGTAATTTCGATTACACCAAATATTCGCTGCCTTGGCCAAATGGAATTTTTTTCACTGCCTTTGTTTAATTCAAGTAATTGAAATGCATATTTGGCTTCCCCCCATACACATACACCCTTGTCTCTCTGATCTCTTTTTGTCTGAAACAGCTTTCCTAATACTCTGTAGAAAAAAATAACTTCATGGATATCCCATTCTCTAAAGTAGTCTTATGTTGACAGATTTATCTCATTGGTCTCTAAACACATTCCTTTACAGATGCTAAGTATATCGTTTCATAGGCCATTTACCTTTATAGTTATGGACATTTCAGGACTATTGAAGTATTAAAATACTAGATCTTAAGCTTTATAGACTGTAAGTTTAAAGATAAATAAATAAGCTGAATAAGTGTATATACATCTACCTCTCTGTACACTGTACAACAAAGGCATGTACCAGCATGAGGTGGTATAAAGATTTTATCAGCACAAATTTAGAATAACCTCAATAATTCTGAGCGGTGCAGCCCCAAAATAAATTATGTCTGTCACACTATGAAGATCTATACAGTGCCAGCAGAGGGTATTACAGGAAAGTTTTGCAGAAATGGATAAACTTGATTAATTCTGTCTTCTTGATAACCCTTTGCACTTGAGGTTGGCACTTTAAAATCAGAAACTAATAAATTTCATACATCCAGTCGAGATGGCCAGATATCTGTCTACATCATAAAGTCTGACTTCTCTACTTTTTTAATAACAATTTTATGCATGAGTGAAATGCTAGTTTTCCAATGGCATCTTAATACAAAACCAGGTAAGTATATTTTATCTCTAGGTCAGCAGAATTTGTCAGGACGGTTGCAAAGTAGATGTGTCTCCCATAATTCTGCCTACATGTGCTCTGAAGAAAACCCAAAAGACACGTGAACACTGCAGTCATTTCTGTGTCTAGAGCATACTTGGCACAGCAGATTTGTCAGAGCTGCTCCTTGAGATGGCATTGGCAACACAGCCACAGCAGCACACGAGAGGGGCTCAGCAGAGGCTGACTTTCATTGAATGGTCTTGTGACAGCACAACTTGGCCTAGATAAGCAAGTTTAAAGCCAACTTCATGTACAAAAGTGCAGGGGATCACTTCACACTTGTCACTCTTGGTTGCCCAGATGGTAACAGGGAAACTTAATAACCATCCAAAACCAGGACCAATTCTCTACCACCGGATCTCTTGCATGGCAACAACTCCATGACGGTGATCTACATTTTTGTCTTCACCAAGAAGCTTTATACAAGAAACTCTGCTTACACAGAATCTCCAGGGCATCCTGCTGCAAGCCTTTCTGGTAGAAATCACAGCACACCTGTATTCCATTTTTGACATAGGGGAGTAAAAATAAAAAATCAACCGTAAGTTTAGAGTAGGGTCAGTAATTTTAAAGCCTTCAAACTGGCATGGGTCAAACTATCTTGTGGTTTCTTTTGTCATCCATTACACTTTCTGGAAGTGGTTATCATCTAAAGTACTACAGGGAGCGTTCCCCTGAGAGGCATTCTCTGGAGCAGAGGGCAGGCTGCTCTCCATCAAAGCTCACAGCTATGAAATATACTATACTATTGCAGAGCACAATGAGCCAGAGTCTTCACTGAAGTCCCAGGGTAAAATTAATCTTTTTAAACAGACATTTATCCATTAAATCACCAGTCTGATAGCCCAGTTTTCTTATAGAAACAACTTAAATTAATCCCATTTGAAGGAGCATTTAAAGAGTAACAGAAAAGAAAAAATAATGGCATTTACTTTTTTATTTATGTCATTTTCAGTATAGATAGAGCTCACAGAAATACCCATAGTTAATATAAGAAAGCACTTCTCAATGCAACTATCTTACAGTACACTTTAAATATTTGAGATTAAATTCTCTCTTCAAATGTCATTTTAAAAATAGTTTTAGGAAAGTAATTCATCCATTTCTGAGACTGGGGCATTTTTCAAATGTGAAAAATAAATTGGTTATGAGAAAGCTTAACAGCTTCATGATTTGCAATGGGATTCTTCAAAGTTTGGCAGCAACTTGATTTTTAGGATACTGCATTGGAGGTAGAATATGCTTTCTACCAATCAGTCCTAACTGAACTGCAAGGTTCAGAATTATTATCTGAGCATGCTCTTAAAAGGCAACATCAAAATCCTCTAAAAATTCAATCTGCATTGAGCAACCTCTTCCCTTTAATAAACATGCCTAACTTTAATTTCTCCATTTTTTTTCTTTAGCCTTGGAAAAAATTACAATCCTGTTAAGCAGCCACTACATAGTAATACAGGAGAAATACAGCCTTTAAATTCTTCTTACAGAGAAAGAACCTTATACGAATAAGAAATATAGCTTATTTAGATTATATCTGTAGTCTATTTTGTTAAAACAGATCAGAGGTTTTCCCTAAGTTGGAGCAAGTCAGGTCATAAAAATAGAAACCATCACTTTTCACTTACCTAGCAATACAATTTACCTCTCCAAATCCTTCAAGGCACTTTTATTATTAACAAACTAGCTCAGTGTTACTGCAGATGTCCAGGTGCTGTAGGAGGTTTTTGTTATTATTTTTTTTAATGTTTGGCTTCAGATACAGAGCTGATATTAAAATGCTGCTTATTTAAAAGACAGGACCAAAATAGAGAAATTGAAGATGAATCTGAATTTCTTTCAATTCTCAGGTTTTATCACTACTGGTTTGATTTAAGCCAGCTACCAGTTTGCCATTAAAAAAAAATCCCACTGTAACCATAAAATTAAATATTTATTAATTATATAATCTTTCCTGTTTATATTGTAACTGACAAAAACCTCACCCAGTGGCACAAAATACAGCTGTACTCTCCACGGCAGGATGGATTGTAAGGGCACTTCTGAGAGTCATAAATATTTGTGTGGACTCTAAGTCCAGGTCATCTAGCCCAGAGAAGGATTTGTGCAGTGGACAAGGCCGCCATGGAGTATATCCCCAGTCATCCTTTCCCTCAAAGGGGAAGAGAGGGAGTCCTGATCTATTGAAATTCTTGGATTGCTCAGGCACAGTGGGGCAGGAGATGAGTCTTCTCTCCATTAACGTTTTATTTACTGCCCTGGGAAAAAATGCTTCCCTGTTAGAAATTGATTTAAAAGTGTATCAGGAGATTTTAAAGAGAAAGAGCTGCAAAGAACTCACCACTGTTACAAGCTTTATTATGAGCTATATTGTACCACTACAATTCAATAATAGTTGGAGATACTATGCTGGTTTGAGGCATAAATTTCCTGTAGTGGTCTCCTGTTCAGTGCTTAGGTCAGGATCATGAAGTCAGACATTCTATAAACAGTTATTATAAAAGTATTAGCTTTCCTGAGTCTCAAAAAGAAGAGAAAAACAAGTCTAAACTATAAGTTATTTTCCTGGCTTAGTGAATCAGAGACAGGGCTTTGGTTTTAGTGAGCTGTAGCTCGGCAAGGTATTCCACATTTAATCTACTCCAGTCTTGTCATTTCTTGTCCTTATGTCACTTTTTCTAAAGTTGCAGCAGACACATTTACTAGCACAGGTGTATGCAAAGCTCTGCCATTTATCTTTAAACACAATAGCACTGATTTGGCCCGTCAAGAGCAGGCAGGATAGACTGTGATAGAGAGAATTAAAGTTTCACTCTGGGGAAAGTTTGATGAGGTTTTTCCCACTGTCACCTTCAAAATACCACCAAAGGGAAAGAATTTCCTGTACAAGCTATATCTATATTGGAGGCCCTCCTTTGGCGTGCAGGGGTGACCTGCTGGGTTGAGGTACCTGGTGTCCCAGCTCCTGGCAGATGGTCAGGTCCCTCTCTGCTCTGAGGGGCACAGTGAGTCCAAGCCAGCCCCTGCTGATGTGCTCATGGTTCAGGCTGCAGCCACTGGGCTGGTGCAGAGACTTCTCCCAACACCTTTTCATAAAGGACAGAGACATGGACATGGTGAAAGGTACGGACCTTTCTGCACCATTTGGGAAGCCAGAACTAGAATCGGATAAATCTAGGAGCCATGTAACCCTGTTGTTGTGATTCTGCTGCCGAGCAATTTCCTACGGTGTAAACTGAAAGCGTTGAGCAGCCACTCAGGCAAAGTGTGGCTGTCTGGGGCTGTGTGTTAGGATAGGGACCAAGGAAGACTAAGCACACTTCTAGTTCACCTAAGCAGCTATACGACCTTTGCCAGAAACTTTACTTCATTTAAGTCCATTTGGACTTATTAGACTAGGAACTCTTTAAGCAGGGGCTGTTCCAGGAAGCTGAAAGCTTTTTAATATGTGCTACTTTGTATAAAGGGCTTCCTAGAGGTTTGCTAAACTAATAGATAGCCAAGCAATTAACAGCGTTATATCATGGTCAATAAAATATTTCAAGACACATAATATTTACTTTTTAGAACCCACTCTTGTATTTCATATTAGTTTCAAACTCTCCCACCCAATAATAAGAAAATGTCCACCATTCTTAAATGGCATCTTTTACTGTTTATGAACATTGAGAATGGTTGTTCTGTCCCCAAATACACTTAAAATCTACATAGAAGGGTAAATATTTAGTCCAGTACACAGGGATTTAGCTGTGTGATTTTGATTTGCATTAATAATACAAATATTTATAGTATATTTCTCCCAGAATGTTTATGCTCAGATTTGGTGGAATTGGAGAATCCTGGGAAATAAAGTATTAAAAAAGTACTCTTCCAGCAAGAATATTCTCCAATATCTAATGCCAATAAACGCATTATCTAATGCCAATAAACGTTCCACAGGAAAGACGTTAGCCCAAAAGTACCCTAGGGTGATTTTCAAAAAAAGCATTTCTCCATATTAAACCAGAAATATCAGAGGTTACACGAGGAGGAAAGCAGAACTTTTGCTGCTTTGGAACCAGCACCTCTGTACCATATAAGGTCCCTTTTCTATTCACTTTCAGGCGAGATCAAAATTTTGCAGAAACTGCAATACAACTGACACATCTGGGCCAGTTTTAAAGAAGATAACTCAGGCACCAGTGGCAATGTATCCACGACAATGCAGAATTCAGTAAAGATAGATTTGTCCTGTACCACCCCATATCATACTGGCAGTATCCAGCTTCCGTAGCAGTTTCTATAGACACGTACATGACTGCACTGCTGCACAGCTTAAACTTCCTTTGCAGGAAATCTTCCTAGCTCATTCTAGGTGTCTAAGTTTCAAGAATTGCCTTTTCATTGGGAGAGACAAAAAATAGCACCAATAAAAAAAATGTATTGCTTAACTAACTCAGTTAACTAACTGTGAGCTGAGAAAGCTCAAATACATCAAAGATCAGCTCAGTGTTTTAATACAGCCAACAGTGACAAGGCTATCTGAATTCTGTACGTTGAATGGTGGCTCTGGCTCTTCTTCACGTGTTACTTCACAGTTCTCAACAGCAGCAACACTTCCTGCCCCACTGAGCTGTGGTGTTGGGTTTGGTGCCAGTACATTTATGTTTAGCACTGAGCCAAACAGGACTCAAATTTATGCAGATTTACAAAGTCCTGGCGAGGATGGACCCTTTGGGTCCAAGATGAGAGCTGCTCCTGGCTGTCCTAGCCAGGTGACCTTGGTTAATCAGCACCACAGTGTGAAGACTAACACCTCAAGAAGCACGATTTTGCTTCTCCACATGCTTCGAAAAGATTCCCGCCATAGTCTCCCATTAGCACTTGGCAAAGCCATCTCCAAAGTCACTCAGATCTACTTTGTTCTTACATGCATTTTCCTTTTAAAGGCTTCCCATGACAAAGACCCCGAGGGAATAATTTTTCCTTTTTCCCAGTAGAATTCATCTATTCACTGTGCCACTATAATTGCTAAGAGCTAGTTCCTTTCTCATTAAATTAAAAGGTAGTGAGATTGTTTTCACTTGCAATCTGAACTAAAATGCAAACTAAATTAAGAATGCTTATAGCAGAATCTCAATTCAGTGATAGAAAAATTAGCAGTAAATTAAGAAATTCCCTAGATGACTGTGTCCCATCCACCAGTGGGAGATACACAGTGTCTGCTCTATGCTGCAATTCCTGTGTGTTGTCCTGACATCAGACGCACCCAATTGCCATCAGAAATGCATTTAAAATAAAATGCTCACTTTGCAAGCTGTGAACACCACTTGCTGTCCAGCAGCTCTCGTAATCCAACTTTCTCAACTCTCAATTCTCCACTAGGATCAAGGATCGTATAAAGCCAGCTGTACAGATAAAACAGTTGTAGCCAACATGCATTGCTGTAAGTCTTAAAGCTAAATTTCCTTAGCAGTTTAACAGCAAAAATCTAGGATTACAAGGACAGAGCTAATAAGCAGCACCAAAGCACTGTATGGAAAAGAACCAATAAAAGATTAAAAATTAACCCAGTGATTAAATAAAAATATATATAATAAAAGAAACACAGTCAAGATATTGACCCCACAGCATAGGCAGAGCAGCTCATCTCTGCAATGAAGAACAGACCTTTTTCATTGGGCACTTATGTTCTGTTTCCCCTAAGGAGAAAACTAAAACCAAAAGCCACAACCTTAAACCAAGAGATAATTCCCATCTAAATGGTGTTTTAAAATCAAACCCTTCAGGTTTCTGGTCTCTTGGGAAATGACACACATGAGCACAGACTGCAAATGTCTTTTAACAGTTTCTGTTTGCACCAGTGTAAGAATAAAAACAGCTGAAGTATGCTATGGACTACTATGGATGTCCTGGATTTTATTCCTTTGTCACCAAAATATACTTTAGAGGAACTGAATTTTGTTTGACTTTTTCCCAAACTTATATGAGAAGATCAGTTTTCGTACATACCAATAGTATCTTTGATGCTGTACAAATTTATCACCAGTTTTTTTCTAAAAATCAGGCATCCTCCAGGTCATTCTGTGTCCTCGCACTTCAGAGGATGTTTGAAATGCTAAGTTGGTCTTTTTTATTTCTTTTTTTTTAAAACCTCAGTCTGGGATATAAAACTGCAGTTACTCTAACATTTCTGCAGTTATTGTACAGATAGAACTTTTATT
>WEIT01037399.1:6056-27608 GCA_013389985.1 Dryoscopus gambensis | reverse complement strand
GGAAAACCATGTACACATAAGGCCCCTGACAATAAGCAAACACCAGACTGCTTCATCCACCACCTTTCCTTGACCGGCATGAACCCCTTTTCCCTGGAAGCGAATTCCTTTCCCTCTGCCCCCAGCAATTCCATGAGGTGGCATAGAATAATCTGTGTCCCAGCCGTGTCCCCTCCTGGCTACTGCAAAAAATTAACCCTGTCCTGGCCACAACCAGAACATCTGGATAGATTTCTGAGTCATACTCTTACAGCAAATGAATATTTTATGGTTAATTTTGGAGGAACAAGGAAACCATATACTAAGTTTTGCATGCAAAAAAGTTCTTATCTTATTGCACAAAATTCCTTTTGACACTTGGGTTTTAGCTGCTGTCTAGAGTAAGAGGTGTAAGAATTTGTAAGCTGTAAGGGTTATATTTGAATCTCATCTCTGTCACTCACAGGACTGCATTTGGCCTCCAGGCTGGGGGCTTTGCTAATGGTTTATCTGCTCTAGAGCCTATGTGTTGGCAGACCTAAATGCAGTATATTCCACAGCTCATGCTTGATACTCTCCTATAAAATAAAACTATGGACGTTCATAGCTTCAAGCAAACTGATATGTGGCATTCAGAATAGAAAGAAAACATCATCTGCTTCAAAAAAGCTGAAATCTACTTAAATGGCTTTTGCAGAAGAGAAAATAAATAGACATACAAGCCCTACAGAGCAAGTTTGTAGTTCATGTTGAAAAAAGACATATAAAATACATATAAACTATCAAATTACATAAAAGAGCAATAATTTCAAAACGAAATCAATTGTATGTTTACTCTTCCAAATTGCAATTAGTGATGGAAAAGGATCATTAAAAAAAATCTTAAGCATACCTCCTCCAAAGGCACACTGGACAACAATCCTGTGGCACCCAGAACAAACTATTCCAGAGAGTTAACAGACAGTGTCTCAGGAAAGGAACTAAAAGCAAGACATAATGTAGTAATTCTCCATTTTCATCTCTGTTAACAGTTTAATTCCAGAGTTTTTCCTCTATTGTATTTTCATGTTGCTGAAATAGAGTAAGAATTTCTTTTCATTGATGTAAGCACAATTTGCTTTCTTAAACTAAAGGTTTCTTTAATATAAATGCTAAAAAAAAAAAAAGAAAGAGTGGCAATCTATAGGAAAAATGAACAGTTCAACACAGAAAATGATAGCAATATATAGAAACCCTGGGCCAATGTTTTTTCACGTATAAGATTACAGAGAACAAATAATTCTCCTAAATGTATAAAGGGTTAAACTTACCCTGTCTTAAGCAGTTTGTAGCAGTCTCAGAAACCAGGAGATAAAACCTCAGAAAATGTGTGAGTAATTGTAAAAGAGTAACACATATCAAACCCAACACCACTGTAAAATATTTCATTATAGGAAAAGGCAATATGATATTACAGTTGCATGATACCACAACTGTGTATGTGACAGACTAGCAGAATATTGCCCATTTAGAAATGTCCTAGAGGACAGACTGAGAGAATGAATGCTCTGTTAATAATGAGAGATTCCAAAAATGATTCCTGGCAAAAGCAAATTTAACATGGCCCAAAGCAGCAGAATTAACAAGAGCAATGGAAACAGCAGAGAAGAAAATACCAGATCTGCTCATAGAATGCAAATAGTGGAACTAAAAATTAATGAGAATCTAGGTGTTAGGGGTCTAAACAGTCCATTTTATTTAATTTCATACATTCAAAATGTTCCCATGTTTTAAATAGATGATTAGCAAAACAAACAAACAAAATCAAGCAAACAATTTTAAAAAAATCCCAAACAGCAAAACTCCAAAGATGAAAAGCTGTCACTAGCCTTGAACAAGCAGAGTCTCCAAAAGAATAAAGGAGAGCCACTGCCTTGTGGTTAGAGAATAACTACATTGCTCCAGAAATGGAAGAAAATGGGACTTTCCCACAGAAAACAAGTAATTCAGCAACAAATTAAAAATATTGTCTATGAGCACAAGTCCTCAGCTGAATTAAGCTGAAGCTAGTATGAATTAGTTATGACCTTCACTGTGGTTCTCAGCTGAGCTCTAGCAATTGGCAATCCCAGTGGAGCACCCATCACGTTGCACTCATCCTTACTTACAGAAAACTTGGAGGCCTGAGAGAACATAGCAACCAGTATTCTTAACTGAAATCAGAAGCAGATGTCAAATCATATCCCTGAGTTCTTATGCACCAAGAGATAAGGCACAAGAAATGGAGTCAGGTAAGCATGGTTTCCCTCCAGTCACTGGTTTAGGAACACCACATACTAACACTAAGAATGTCTGCAGGAGCTGGAAGTCACAGTGGAGCAGATCGCCACGTTAGAAATTAACATGACCCACGAATAAACAACATTAAGCAAACCTTAACGTGATAGTAAGCCAGACATCTAACAATGACAGAAAAAAGAGAAAAATACATAAAAAATCCCACAAAACTATAAAATATGTGCTGCTATAATCACAAGGGGTTTGTATCAGTATATTAGGCTGCCAACATAGAATGTTATCTGGAGTTTGTCACTTACACTGAAAATTTGTTAAAAGTTACCCCGCATCTTGGAGTCAGAATTGGCAACTGCTTTGCCATTTTGACCTGTGATATTAAATATCTGTCAATGCAAAGAATGCATTTCAAGCATGCAGGTAGTAGGAGTTTTTAAAGACAAAATACATATTTCTTATTGCTACTGGAAAAAAACCAAAACTGAGCTAAATGACAGCTAAGGTGGAGATTGTAAGAGAACTAATTGCCTCAACACTGTCAAGGGCCACAGAAGGAAGAGAAGTGCACATCGCTAGGATGAACGACAACAGACATCAGGCACAGCACAAGAAACCTTGATTTATAAGAAAACATTTTCACAATGAGGATGGTCACATTCTTGGAACACATTTCTTAGAAAGGCAGTGCAGCTGCCACCCAGTAGGTACCAAAAACCTGGCTGGACACAGCTTGGACCTGCTTTGTGCAGGGTGGTGGACTAGAGACGGCTGAAGGTGCTTTGCAGCCTGCATGGTTGGTGGTAAGGAACAGAACTTTACAGGAGTGTGAAAAGCCACCTCAGTTTTCAACATCTGTTTCCTCATTTTAGGACTTTCCCAGGTATTTCCTAGCTCTGTTTAAAGAGAAAGAAAGGGTTCCTCAGCACTAGATAGGACAAGATGAGATGAAAGTATAGTAACCAAAACCAATTCAGTTTATTCTAGGGTCTCTGTTACCGCAGACTGCAGAAAGTAAGGGACTGGTCATTCATCTGTACACGGGAGTATTTTGTGAAGTACTGCTACTAGAAATCCCAGGTTACAAAAGAATAGCAGTTACTTTTTAGAATTATATTTGTATGACTTCGGTTTTATGAACAAATGAAGGCGTGCTACAGTCCAACCACATTCAAGCACATATTGGGCACCTCTCCAGCCATACTTTTGGAGTTTGATTCCGAAACAAAAATCCTAAATTCTTATATGGATATGATTTTTTAAATTAGTTTTTTATGACTTACTGATTCTCAAACTATACCATTTCCAGAGAATGTATTTTCATTAATTTAAAGAGACACTCTGTAACTGCTCTCCAACACGGTCTCAATAAAACAATCAAAATGAGAAGCAAGAATTGACTTGATAAACATGATGACCTTGCTCCAGGCACTCAGAAGTGTACCTTACACCCCATGCAGCAGCCAGCAGTTGTCTTCCCTAAAGTTCCCACTATTGATTTTAAATCTGTGGAAAGTAAGCTCTTTATCAATTCTATCCCACAGTTCCTAATGCATTCCTGAAGAGATTGATGTTTTCTGAGTGTTCAGATCTGGACATACTGAAAAAAAAACCCATCAACATTTCAGAAGCTAAGTTTGTTTGGCTTGAATATTTTTCATTTATTCTTTTATTGTTTCTATCTATCACACATAGCCATGTGTGAGAAGCAATTACAAAAGATCCCTGTTGAAATTGCATTAGATTGTGTTATGCTTTGTGCTATACATGTGACACAAGACATTTATCTCCAAAAAGTCAAATCAATTAAAATATGAGATGCTTGGAGGATAATAAGGCCTAGCCATACAACTATTTGACTTGTAAACTGTTAGACCTGATTTTCAAGGTAATATGAAATGCAATAGAATGTTTCTTTTATTTTTATTTTTTAGTTCAAAATCTTAAAAAAAATCAATCACAAAAAATATGGCAGTGATGTTAATTACATTCACCTAAAGCTAGTTTAGAATTGCCTAACTCATACACCAGTTATACAGCAATTTTCTGTGGTTTCCTTGAAGTGGCCCCCAATTAAATATATTCAATCGGTTTCTTCCTTATTATATTAACCATTGCTGCTAGCATGATGTACCATGCTGAATTTTGTAACTTGACAGTGTGAAGTCAAAGCAGGGAGACAGGAGGTCAAAAAGAATTCACTTAAGTAAATAACTTCATTCCTGGGATTAAAATGCTGCAAAAAATATCAGCATTTTGCTTGTAAATGTGCATAACTTTCCATATTATCCCAGTCATTTGAAAACTACAAATTCTACATAGAGTCTACAGTAAGAATTCAAGTAAGATAAATGTCAAATGACTCTAAGGAATATTTGACTATTTTGGAGATATTTTCACAAGTCTGCTGGGACTGATGCATTTCTATGGTACCTTCCTGCCTTGGCAAGAGAGAAATCAGACACTGGCACATTTGCTCATATTTTTTGGAGATGACATCTCCCCCATTAAGCTGCTTTCCAGAAATATCAGAGGCTTTTATACACCAAAATACATAAAATACTTTTGCAGTGGGCAAGAAACCCTTGAGAGTATTTATTCACAAGTATTTAAGGTCTTGTTCACTTATTCCCATACGGCTCACAAATATTACTCATAGCCTTCTCCCTAAGCAAATCTTTTCCTCACTGTCATTCTCTTGAGAGCCCTATCCTGTGAATTATGTCTCCAAATTCTCAGCAGTCCTCTGCCTTCCAAAAATTTTTTGCACAATTCTCTTTTTCAGTCTTAAAACTGCAAGGTGTTCCTTCATCGTCTCCCCACACAGGCAGAGTAACTTCAGAATTCATCAACATCTACACTGAACTGCCACTGTTTCAGAGGACTGGGAGGCAATGAATACTGTGTTCTAGTTTTTAAAAATTGTGCAAATAATCCATAGAATTACAGAATTAAATGTGACATATAACACACGTTGATATGACATATGAGAGACAGTTTTACATGTGAGCCTAGTAAACACTTACAGGGCCAGTTAAGAGAAATGAAGTATCTGGTATATCATGCTCAAGTAAGGAACAACCCATAAAATAGTTTCTTTCTATTTCTCACGGCATGAAACACAACATGAAACAGAACCATGTGATCTTTCAGACTGAAGCTTCCAAGAAACCTGTGAAAGGATCAATGGTTTCATGAGAAAGCTAGTTTTTATTAACTAATAAAAAAGAAATTTCTTTACAAAACTACGAGAGCATCACAAGCAGTGATTTAAACTTCCTGAAAATAGTTTTCTACTCTGGACTCAAACCAGCCAATGAAAACACCTCCACAAGGCACATCCTCCCTCCAACTGGAGACGTGTACAGCAGTGATGCTGAAGGCCTGCTTTTCCAAAGGGCCAGTTGTTTAGCACTTTGAAGTGGCCGATTTCTTTTACTTCAAAGTATCTTTTAGAAACCTGTCAGCAATTTGCTGTGGAGATGGCAGAGAAAGGACGAACGAGTTTCTGGTGCTGGAGCATTGCTTGCTGGACAGGCTGTAAGGCGAAGTGTCGGTGAGCACAGTGCCAGCCACCCTCCTGTATGGCAACAGAAGGTGCAGGTCCATGAGCGAGCTGCCAGCTCAGCCTGCAGCTGCGACAGACAAACTGGGCAGCCTGGGGGAGCAGAACTTGTGACATCCAGTCTCACAAAGGAAAGGTTCACAGGATCAAAACAGCCTGAAAAGTCTGGGAAGAGCTGCGTGGCAACTCGCTAGCCTGGCACTGTTGCTGCTGAAAAGGCTGGCTAGAAACTCTGCAATCTGGCCAGCTCTCCTGCCAGACCTGGTTTCTATGAAATGTTTTGATGCAATCTCTATAATCTTGAGAAATGTTTTGATTTCATAGAACCTTCATTTTCCAAGAAAAGACCACACAATGGAAATGGAAGTGAAAGCTGCAAGTCCAGAAATGCAGACTAAGAGAGAAAAAATTAAATCTAAGTTACTCTAGTTAGAATTCTCTTATCACAAAAATTACAAGAAAGGGATGGAAGTATCACTGTGGACAGCTCAGTGAGAGTTTCTCTCAACAGGTAAAGAAATCACAGAAGAAATGTTAGGTTGTCCCAAGAGTAAGACAGAATGTACTATCAAAACATGTATATCTTTTCATATATCACTTAGTTTGTTTCTTCAAACACCATTCTGGTCATTTTACCTAAGAAAGGTTATTAAAAGACTGAAGGAGCTCAGAAAATAATCAAAGGTTTGAAAAGACCTTCACATAGCAAGACACTGAGTATTTGGAATTATTTCCTATAAAAAGCAAAGGAAGCAGAGGGAGCAATAGCGCATAAGTTTCTTAAAGAAACTTAGATAACTTCTGTCTTCCAGGCCTCACCAAAACCACCCATTGAATGAAATTAAACAGTGTAAATTCTGGTAAAAGCTGGTAAGTGGCAGGTGAGAGAAAAGCAGCCTAAGCAAATACCACTAGAAGTTTGTTCTTATTATACTTCACCCTCTTCAAACTGAACATTTTGGGGCTGCTGTGGGAGGAATCATTTGGATCTGGGCCTCAAATCTAAAATTAAATCTAATCTCTTAAATAAACAAATGAACCACTTAGCAAAAGTCACCACCAACAACCACCAGATTTGGGAGTTAAAACTGTTTTTCAAAATCTCTCATGCTTCTTATTTGAATTATGCCATCCTTTTGTCATTATGTAAGCCATAATTTCCTAAAGTCTAATTCAATGAACAATCCCTAAAAACTGGACAAGTAACAAAAATTGCATTGCTTCTTGAATGCAAGGTAAAATGGAAAAAGTCACGTGTAATCTTAAATATACATCCAAATCCAATAAGTTATAAAAATAGAAAAGCTGATAAGAAACTAAACTATTATTGGCCAGCTAGAGGAAGCCAGGATTGAATACTGACAGTCACTACTGCTGAAAATGATAGTAAAACCAGTCTTTTCAAACTTTCAGTCTAGTTTCCTATTTCACAGTCAATGGATTATAGAGGATGCTCTAAAGATCATTTAAACCGTATTTTCAGAAGACTTCAGCATGTATGAAAGCATTGAAATAAATAGTAAAGTACGTAAAATACCTCTGTAGCAGGGGACGAAGCATGTCTTGAAATCTGACCTTCCATTTATTTACTGGAATTATGGGTCATTGCTTCTGAAATTTTCTTCCAGTTTATTTGGTCGAAAAAAACTTTTTAAAAGGTTTAAAACTCTGAATTTGAGACAGTTTGTCCTTTCTCAGTTTTTTACTTACATTAACATCAGTGCCAAATCTTCTAACGTGACTGTAGTCTGTACATACAATGTTCTCTTTCATTAAAAGTAATAAAATAAACTATGAACTGTCTTCCTTTTATTGTACGTGCACACAATAAAAGTTGACAGTAGTCCAAAGAGAAATAGAGACAGAATTGTGATCCCTGACAGGCTGGGTAGGGATAGTCTGCACCTGGCTGACATTCAGGAGGGTCCGTAGGCTGCTGCCCATTCCCTGTTCCCTGTATCCCAGCCTGGTGTTGTGACCTTACTTCACGGCCAAACCCGCTTCCTTGACCAAGAGGATCAGGAAGGGAGGCATTTTTCCCTTGTGGGTATGGGTACATTTGAGATGGAGGGGCTGGGCACCCAGGTATCAAGTGTGGCAGTACCCATTCCAGACCTGACAGGATCTTCTTCACCTTCCTGGGCACTTCCCAACGTGTACAGCCAGCTGAAATTTCCTATAGGGGACCATTTGTTTTCACCAAAGTGATAAAATACCTGTAAAGTGAGAAATACTGAGTTGTATCTAAAATGTACTAATTTGGGCCTGGGTGAGAGGGTAGAATTTACTTTTGAACCTTTAAGAAAAGTAAGAATCACACAGACTAAGACAACAATTCTCCCCTGAGAAGTACTAACTATGGAAAATACTCCTCAGATAGTGTACTCAACCTACAACTGAAAACAGAGACACAAAACCCAAACTGTCCTATAAAACAAAGCAGTGACACTTCTCAACATTTTTTCTTTCTTTTTTCTGCTGGATGGTGTGGGGGACAGGGTGGCAAAGAGTAGGAAAAAACCCCATAGCCAACACTGGAAATAAATGCCATTTATAAGATGATCACTGAAGGCAGAATTTTCAAGTAATAAAGCAGCTGCCAGTTCTATTTGTTACCTCCTTATGCTTGCACACAGACCCTGGTAAAGGATTTGAGAAAATGGAACACTGAATAGCAGCACTGGTATTACCTGAGGCAGCTACAATGTACAGCACAGTCTGTTGACCTTCTCTGGCTGCCACTGACCACACAGTCTCTCTATCACTCCCCCTTCTCAGTAGGACAGGGAGAAAACCAGATGAAAATCTTGTCAGTAAAGATAAAGACAGGGAGATCTCTTGCCAATTACTGTCATGGGCAAAACAGACTTACTTGAGGAAAATTAAATTAAACAATTAAAATAGATTTGGCTGGTCAGAATCAAAGACCAGGGTTTAAACAGTAACCGGCTTGTCTGCTCTGATGCCACAGACAGATCAAGAGTGGAACACTGCCACAGGGTTAAGTGAAGCTCTTTACACATAAAAGCTCCTTACCTCATCCACCCCCACACATTAAACCATTTGCTCTTGAACTGCTTGGCAGCTCCTGCCTTTAAAATGAAGAATCTCTGATTTTGTTTCTAAGTAATGAAGTAGTGACTGCTGCCATCATACTGTCAGTCTCTTCCCAGGGCCAGGACTGCCCTTGCTGACACCGTTCAATTAACCCATCATCAGAGGGTGCCATCAGAGCTGCCACACAGCCACACACTTTATAAATGGCTCTCATGGATGCTCACCGCACTGGTGCAGAGGTAATAGGCAGCCCTCACGTACTGAGGGTTCACAGAAGGACTTTGAGTTTTGTTCTTTTCTCTGTGCTTATAACGCTCCCTGTAATAGCATTCATTTTGTCCTCTCAGCTCTAGCAATTCCTCTTCAATCAAAACAAGTGACCATAAGAAAGCATATTAGAGCTTTACACAACAGGCAGCAGGCACACTTGCTGCTACTGCTTTGAGGAAAACCCTGAAAATGATCCTGATAATGTGAATACAAATTATTTATGTCCCCCTTTTACCATAAAAAGAATGATTGCTAACCACTTTCTTCATATAACACCGTACAGTTTACACACAGATTTCTGAATAGTAATGAAATTTGATTTACCCCGCTGTGAGGGTATAATTTAAGGTAATAAAACATTTGAATTTACTAATGCATTCAGTATTTTTCTTACATGTAACTGCGGAAAGGAAAAACTCTGTTCAGATTAGATTTTAGGACTATCAACCCTACCAAAGTTATTATTATTAGCAGCAGCCAAAATTATTTACCAGCTAAAGATGGTTCAAAAACCATGGGGCCACAGCCATGGCTGGCTCCAGCGATGTTTGTGGGTCTATCTTCCTCGCGCCACAAAAGTGATATGAGACATGATACCACTCAGGCACAATGCCCTGTGGGCATTTGTAGCTAACAAAATAATTCACTAAGAGAGCATTATAAATCTAATTGCAGAAAACATTTACATCCTGAATTTGGATAAACATGAATCTGCTTATCCTGTTGAAAAGACAAGAGCTTTTCCTTCTCCCAAAGACAATACTTAGCCCCACGTGACAGGAAATATGATAATATTTAGGAAGCTCCACCAATATCTAAGCCATATAGAAAATAAGGAATTATATTACTCAGATATCTTGAACATATTATGGATATTTTCTCACATCATTGGCTAGGAAAACCATCCCTGCCATGGGCCTCCTCATTTTTTTATGGTATGCACTCAAAAATACTAAAGTTCATCATTCCTTCCCTTTAGAAATATTTAGACAGAACAATAGAGAGGACCACAAAAATTGATCGTGAATTCCAAGTGCACTAATCTCAAACGCCATCAGTTTCCTATTTTGATGGTGCTGATCTCTGTCTCTGCAATGCTGTATTTATTCACTGCTTTCCTCTAATGATATTCTTTGCATTTAAGTTCCTTAGATATCAGCACATAACAGCTACTTGTCCTTTATTAGAGCACTACACATCTTAATTTAAGGAGTGAGAGTTAGCTTTCCTTACAGATCTTATATGAAACAACCGGCTGCACCTGTTTGGATTTTACAGGACAGGAAGTAAGGCAGAGAGGAAGGGAATGGAGGCTCATGCAGTAGGATTGCACAGCTCATGGGAACCAGACCTAGCAACTAATCTCTCAGATGATAAAGCAAATTTGCATGATTGCCCTTGAAGCTCTGTGATTGGGGTCCAAATCTTCCTAAAATGTTCACAAAAGGTTTAATGTTACAAAAGGTTTAATGGTCACAGAAGAAAGCTCTGAAGTCACTGCCTCCCCTTATGCTTGTCCTCTTTATTTCTCAAGGCAAGATACCAACAATTCTGAAAACTACATTCCCAAAGGGCATAATCAGTTTTGTAAAAGCCTGTAGCCTGCTGAAACGATTTGGCCAGAAAACTCCCATAAGAATATTCCCTAAAAGTCTTTTCCCAAAGGCATTATGCTCAACAAGAAAGTTAAAAAGTACAATCTCCTATGTTAGTGAGTCTCAACTGAGACTCACTGACTAGTGCCAGTCTTCTGGAGGCCTGCAGGAGCCACGGCAAACAGGCAGGAATGTGGGGCAGGGTTTCAGTAACTCACCCCAGTGATGTCTTAACTTGTGTCCCATGTTCAGACTGAACTGCAAAGTTATCATAGACAGAAATTAGAAAGTTTTTAGAACCCAGCCCCCTACACCTTTGAATAGCTTGGGAAATTAAACTGTTATAGTGAAACAATAAATCAAGATCTCTCCTTCCCCTTGATTTTCATGGGTATTATATCACTTAATCAGGTTCATTTCTGATACAATCACTTTCCATACATATATGGCCCAAAAAAGTGGTACCATAATTATATATCTTTTATACCTACCTATTATATTTTTAAAAAGTTGAATTTTTAAAACAGTATATCATAACATTTAATTTATAAAGCTAGACTTTTAAAAATGTTAAAAACCCATGATTCTAAAAGCTTTATGATTTCTAGCTCTTCATAATTTATTGCTACATGGAGCCCACTGTCATTTCAAGCAGTAGCATCTATAGACTACAAATGGTGATGCATTCCTGTTTCTTCTCTGTGAGAGTCAACAGATAACATAATTGTTTCTTGCTCCAAAAGGTAGACGTAACTGTAAGAAATACTCCATTGTAGTACTTCATTTTCAGTTCTGAGTTTGGGCAAGGTGGATTCTCTCTGTCGGACACGAACACAAGAAGTTCAGAGACAGGAGCAGAAAGAATACAGTATGTTAACTCTCAAGGAGTTTCAGGGATATAAAGCACCTAAATTGGGCAAGAGAGCTCCTTCATTAGTGAATGGGAAAAAAACTCCACCCCTTGGATTTGGGGGTTTTTTTTCCTCCATTCACCATATGAAAAGAATCACCAGTAATAAAAGCAAAGATACTTACGGGCAAAAAGAATTTTTGGCCTAAAGAGCCTCGCATCTTTATACCTATAAGGATGTCTGTAGTTACCAAGAAAAAGTTGTGAGCTTTACCTTTGTCTGGGGCTACCAAGAGACATAGTTTTAGTATTAATAAACACATGCAATGATCAGAACTAATTTGATACTGATTTTTTTAATTAAAAGTGGTGAAATTCTATCTAACCTGTAGCACACTTAACAAATTTATCATTTTCCTTGAAATATTTCAATTCTGCCTAAACAACACTTTCTGGCACAGAACATTTCCATCTAAATACAATAATTATTCACATAGGAATTATTCTGTTATTCTTTTCTATTGTTTTACAGGAGGAAAAAAAACCCCAACCAATAATGGCAAGACAACAGGCTTGTATTCCATGAAACAAAACCAGCAAGAAGCCCCAAACTAATTCCAGACCTTGAATCTACTACTTGAGGATGACTGAAAACAATAATTCTTAGGTGATAGATTTCAAGTGAAACAAACTTTGCATTTGGTCCAAAACTTTTCTGTATGGAATTCATACCAGAAAAAAGACTTGATAAAATGCATAACAGCAATATAAAATTATATTTCAGATACAGAACAATGTAAATGCGTCATTTTTACCCTGAAATCCACGAAAACTCTACTTGTTCCTTGCAGGAAGTGACTAACATGAAGAAACAAGGCAGAGAAATTAATGCCAATTAATACTGTCTAAAGTACAGAAGGATTATTAATCTGAGATGACACCAAGAGACATTCACATGTTCAGTGAAAGGGGTACAAATCTCCAGGCACAGTAGGGAACCTACAGGAATTGTTAAGTTTTTAACATTAAGCATTTTAATTAGAAAGTGGTGTCTTTACCATAAATATATCTAAGCATTGCACCAGAAAGAATTTCTTCCTTAAAAATATGCACATTTTAGTTATTAACACTCATCCTTTAAATTTAATGGCCTTAATTTGAATTTCATTTCTATAATCCAAGCATTTTTTGTTTTGCATCCAAATTATCAACTATATAGAAAAAAATAAAGTTAATTACAGATGAAGTTATAATTTTAAGTTCAATTCCATGTTGTTCCTTGTAAAAGTCTTCCAACATCTTGCATTTGAGCTGCATTTGGGTCTTCAGCTTCATCTACTAAAATACATTAAGAGCAGCACACAATTTGTTTCTTTGTCTTTTCTATAGCCTAAATGGATGTAGATGTATTAAAATACTACAAAATCATTATAAGAAGAGATCAATTTCTTTTTTACAGCTTCAATGTGCAAATGCACTTATAGCCTATTAGAGCACAAAAGATTTAAAAAAAAAAATCGATATATACATAACAACCAATATCACAAGTTCAAATTCAATCCATGAATCACATTTTTATCTTTGCAGGGTATTTTATTTTCTACTCTTTAAGTATTTTCGCAGTGACTGCAAATGAACATCAATTCACAGCCTCCAGGCTCAAAATGAAAGGAAGTCTCCAGCTATTTCCCAGGATAGTCAATAAATTGTCTATAGGTCTGCCAAGGTGTAGGAAGATACATTAAAATGTGTATTGTTACAAGTTCATAGATGTGTAAAAGTTATCCAACACAACTGAGATGTAGGAGTGGCCTGCTCTGAAATTTAGGATGGAGACTCTTCCTCTATGAAAATTACTGAAGGATAATGGTTGTCAGAAAGTTTTAATCCACTAAACCTGAGACACCAGAAAAGATTTAAGATAAGACCTTGGTACTGCAAACAGCAGCTTGTAAAAAGAATGAACTGATAGACACTGCTAAACATTCTTTGAAGGATCAGCAGCAACAATGCAGGCAGAAGAACAGTTGTAGAAAACCACAACCTTGGATCTCCTCAGTCCTGCACTTCTAATGCCCAGCAGCAACTGGGATTGTGACCCACTTGAGGCATAATCCTCTTCCCCATATACACACACTAGAATACCTGGCAAGTGTATCTAATCCTCCAATGAATAAAAATAAAAGCCTCTGAGATCACAATTAACTTTATATTAGACCAACAACTTGATGAAAATATGGATGCGTATTATTCACTGAAATCTGTTCTAAGGTAACAACCCTGTAAATGGAATACTGTGATACTGCAGGTGATGTGGAGGTGAGCAGATATGAACATGCCATTCCCTTGGTTTTTCTAGACTCCAAAATTTTAGATGTACAGAGGCCGGATTGTCCTATCTTAACTTTTGCGTGGTACAATTTCTCTTTAAAATATTTAATCTTTCCAGGAAAGACTTTATTGAAGCATATTGTCTGATGCCATCTTCAGATCAATTCTAAAATTTTAAGATTTGGATTACGCTCACAACTGTCCTTTGAAACGGATTAGCTGCTATGGCAGATTTTATTTCAAAACAACAAGTTCTAAAAATGCCTAAAAATATTTAATAAGATGCTGTTTAAGACTGAGTTAAAACTAAATCCATATGGAAACTGCCAAATTCTAATGGTTGAAATATGCCTGTGCATTAAACAGCTTGCAGGAAAAATGTACTATATTTTCATTAAATATATGATTTTATTACATATATACTTCTATTTTGTTAGAAAAACAGCCTAATAAAAAAATTCAAAAGTTTTTCTAAAGGAAGTATTCTGTAAAGTATTTAAGAAATGCAGAATTTGTAACAGGGCAGAGACTACTATACATGTAAATAACCAACCCCAGTGCTGTCATCATTTGAATTAACGAGAAGGAAAAAGATATGGCAGTGCATGGCTGTGTTCCCTCTACCAACAGCACTTAGCTCCCAAGAAGTTATTTCTCCTGCTTGCAGCTGGGGAACCAAGCATGCCCGAGGCAGCAGGCCGTGCTCTCCTCCTTTCCTTGCTCCATGACCTAGTGCCTGTGCACACACCCCGTGAACTCCAGAAACATGCTCCGGCTTGATGCAACTCATGGCAGTACCCCTTTCTGCTCCGCATCATCACAGGGACGGGCAGCACTCGTGTAGGGATCTCCCTGTCTTGAGGAGAGCAGAGAGGATCATCCCTGCCCCGTCAAGGCACGTTATAAAAGGGGGCATTGAAAGAGACTGTGAGTACAGCCCTGGCTGCTTTCAGGACTCCAAGGAGTGTTTAGATAACAGCACTGGATTGAGGCTCTGGGCACTTTGGTGCAGGAGTATAACAGAGACTGCAGCAGCCGCCTGGCAACTGCAACAGGCAATTTCCTGTGTACAACTTCACCATGGGGATTATTAGCCAGCTTTGTAATTAAAAATACCTGTTTTCTGGGGAACTGGTATGATTATTTTTGGTCCTTTTCCCCAGTTTTGCTGCCATTTATGGCTTACTAGAAGGGAATCTCCTTGTAGTTTTCTGTTGTTGTTGTTCTTTTTATTATTTTTTAACGTTTTACACACCATATCTCTGAATATCATTTATAATCTGAGATTGTTTTTCGGTGCCACCTGGACCTAGCTTTCCCTTTCATATACAGTATAGTCATACGGTCACTACATTGAGCTACAATTGTTTTCAGGACTCACAAACTAATGGGTGGTATATCAGTGGGACCTGCAAGAGCACTTAAAGATAAAAAATATTAGTGAGAGTATAATGACCATTATGTGCAACATTAAATTAACTCTTCACAAATACAGAATCTCAGAATTACATTAAAGGTCACATTTAAGTCCAAATCTTGGCCTTTTGTGCTGCACAGGTTTATGAAGTTACAGAATAGAGATTTACACGTTATTCAGTTTTCCTGTACCCCCTATATCAAAATTCCTTGTGATATAACACAGCTTGTTGCAATAGTGTTTGGGGCAAACCAGGGGCCGTGCCCTTCTCCCCATCCAACAGGACTGACACAGGTTGCATTCAGGGAAATGTGGAGATCATGGGGATGCTTCACTGCAGCGTGGCTGATATACCTGTGTTAGATCAGCTGAACTGTGGGCACAAATTAGAAATTCCAGCAAGGTTGGAGACTGACTGGAAAAGCAGGGAACCAAAACTAGCTACATAACCACTCTCCTCCAGCATCAGAGAGGAGTAAAAATCTGTTCTGTTATTAGGTCTCTCACAGAACAGAATTGTTAATCAAGTTACAAAGTTGCATATAAAATTTTCAACCCAGAGTGCCATGATGCAGAAGGAATCCATTGCAGCAGGAGAAGCATACAGTGATACAGTGTATTACTTTAAAATCTCTCATATGCTCCTGCTAATCATGCCAGACTACAGCTCATAATTTAAATTATTCATTGGAGAAGAATAAAAGTTTAATCAATAAAACCAGGGTCAAGTCACCCATACTACAGGTTCAGGAAAAGAAGATGCCTTGAAACTCAGCTGTAAAATATTCTATGTTTTGAACAAAACCTTAATATCTCCCCTTGCTCCTATATTCATTAATAATAATAAACTATCACCTCACCTGACCTTTGCCTTCACAGGTTTGAAAGACAGTTTATGAAAATCTTCAGCATTATTGCATTTCTTTACCACTACTTTAGTACTTACAGCACCTTCAGGAATCCTTAATGTTACAAAGACAGCTCTTGATCTTCCTCCAGAGCCATGTGTAAAACAGCAGTTAGAAGAAAAAAAGCTTCAAAAGAGAACGATATACGTAAAGACAGTCACCCCTGTTTATTTTTTTGTCTTCTGTATGATACTTAAGTGGTACAGCACCAGATTGCAGTGTACATTGATACTCCATCCTTTCATAATTGACAGGGCCATAGGCAAGTGTTAAAATATTCTGTGTTGCTGTGATTGTAATGCTGATCGATCACTCTCCAAGGCTGCAGGAAAATCTGGCAGTTAAAGTCACTGCATAGAGCAATCATAGGAGCACTGACAGGCTGCTGTCAAGCAGGTAGGGGCATTCTGGAGACAGATAGCAGAAATGCCAAATCTGAGACAAATGCTCTTGGAATATGTAATAAATCATATTAGCTGTCTGATGCTTCTCCTTGGTGTATTGATCATGATTAAAATAAACTAATTAAAATCGTAATCATGACGCAGTGATACAGGAAACAAAGATGTGAGCTATGCAACCTAATCATGAAGTGTTGTTTAGCAGACAAGCCAGACCACTTTGTCTTCTCCACCTATCAGCCAATTACAGGAACCAGTACATTTCGCATCAGGCTATAGAAATGTCAAACAGAAGGGTGGATATATGGTCCTCCCCTCTTAACAACTGCACATAGGTGCTATATTAAGATCTCAATTTGGGCTGCACTTCCAGGAAAGCTACAAGAGCCATTTGAAGGTGAAGTGGATTCCACCTGTAGCCTCCTGCACGGCTACAGGACACACGTACACAGTCACGGCCTCCCTGTAACCCTCAGGCCAGGGCCAGAGGTTAGGGCAACCTACAGCCAGGCACATGTGAAGAGGAGGTATATGGGACTCTGTTTACTTCTGTGACTTGACCAGATATACATCTATATTCATTTCAAGATAGCCAGGATAAACCTGCACTGATGATGCAGTTGGATGTGCAGGAGTTTGTGCTTTCTTGCTTTGAAATTCTGTTAAATCATGTCATACTATATTAGGATGCATTTGCCAATTTTGTGACTTGCTATATCCATCCAGCGCAACCTGAAAGTTTTAACATTTTTCCATGCCACGTCATGCAGAGGACAATAAAGCACAGTCATATTAAGTTACCATGCATAGTTGGCTAAGAAAATATCCTTATGCATCCTAGGAATGCTAAGATAAGTTTAAACACCCTTTCAGAACTCCTAGGATATCTCCCAAGAACAGCTCTTTTGAATTTCTAGCACCCAAGTATTTTCAGTCCCCTGACATGGATATTCAAGATCCACAAAATACAAGGATGTCCCAAAGGTTGTTTGAACAGGACCAGAGGAACAACTTACAACTGGAAGCAGATGTCATGCATCAGTCATGAGAATTTTTGCATTTAACAGGGTCTGTATTTTGTTCTGAACTAGTGACTCGATATTACATCTTCATCCCCTTGGGGTGCCAATTTTACACTGACTTAACTCTGTTAACGTATCCCTTACCTTTAAATGGCTTATTTCAGATTCAAATTAAAGTAGATGAGAGAGAAATCAGTGCTTCCTGGGGCTGGCTCCTAATACATTGCTGGTGCTGCCATCAACAGCTTAGAATAAATATTTTATTACTTTATTTAACCTGAGCGTTCATTTTATCTACCAAATGTGGAATATAAAAAACATTCAGATTAACATGCAGATTTGTAAAAACATTTCAGAAGATCTATAATAAATTTAATCTGTGCTAAATGTATGTGCAGGGCAATGGTAGCATTGATGTTAAATGATTCATACAACTTCAGTTATGCAGTTCTACACAGATTTCATGTATGCTAATTTCTCAGCAACTGTAATTGCCCATTTTTCAAAAGGTCACCGAATTTTATCTCCTGTCTCCCTTAACTTAGCAACCAATGAAGACAACTGTAACTTTAGGATTTTATCTGCTTGGCCAAAATATTCTAACTCATCTGCCTTCAGGAAGGAAGATTCTATCTCCCATCCGTACTCAGCCATTCTGAAAAGGCGCTGATTAGTTAAGTGATTAATGTTAACAGTCACTTCTCCAGGTAGCTAAATTGGATCTAAGTGACTAAGTGAAGGCATTGCTGTTTGAACTGATTGGGCCCAAATCTAACTACAAAGTAATTGACAACAGAGTGGAAGGTAGCTGCAACTAAAAAACCGGTCTGCAGCAAAATTAGAATAGTGGTAGCAATTCAAATAAGTTGTCTTCAAATACATTCAGATAAAATTGAACCTTAAGGGTTCAGTTAAGGGTCCTGAGACTGCATAACACTAGGCAGGAGTGTGAGTAATACTACCTGATCTGAAGCATAGAAAGAGCCTGATGACCCTAAAGAAAGGATGCCCATCCTTTCTCTCCACTGCGGGTCCCAGCCTCCCTGGAACAAAGCCAGTCGGGCTCATGGCTCCTCCTCGTGCTCATCTCTCTCTCCAAGCCATTGTAGTGCAGCATGTTTAGGGTCCCCAAGCTGCAAGGCTGATGTCACCATGTGTGCGGAAACAAAGGGAAAACAAAGGAGTTTCCTATGTAAATATAATTTAGCCCCAAGAATAACGGTACTGTTCCTAATCTTTATGTTTGTGGTGGTTAGTAACCAACTGACATAACTGTGTGACAAGGGTAATGAGATTGATTAACTCAGAGGAAAATGAGGCTACATGAGATACACACGGCTTTATCTATACTGCATTTTGTTCATTTAGTCACAAAATCAAAAAAGGAGCTGTTTTCTACATCTTAGGAGGCAGCGCTGTAGAAATTCTCTCCATGTTTTTTATAATGGCGTGACTAGACTTACGTCACAAAAATCAGACCAGTGTAGATAATCTATTAAGATCAGGGAATTAATTTAATTGAGGTAAAGACGTACACTTCGGCTTTCATCAGGTGTGCCACAAAGAAAAAGAAGTGGAAATAAAAGAAGAAATTAGAAAATGAAATTAAATGTATATCCACATATATAGAATTAAAAAGGCATATTTTTTACTGTCATGCTTTCCTTTTATACTTCCAAATTTTAGATTTTGTAACAGATTCATAGGTGGCAAAGTTGAGGTCAGTGAAGCTCTACTGCTGTTTATCTACCAAACTGGTCAGGGTGACCACAAATGCAGAACTACACAAATGATTAAAATGGAACTTAAACCTTGAATGTTCAAGGTCTGAGGTTTTGGTTTGTTTGTTGTGTTCTGCTCTTCCAAACCTACAAAAGGCCAGCATTCAGCTACTTGACTTCAGAGAACAGATCAATTTTCCAAAATACAACAATAAACCCCTTCACAGGGGCAAAAACCTTCCAATCTGTTCTGGAACTAGAGGAACCAAAATGCAAAAGTTATTTACCTTTATATAATAAACATTAGTTTTGTTTTTCTTCAAGTCACATTATTACATAGAAATGGAAAGCTGGGAAACTTGTTAATCTTCTTTCCTTCACATTGGCATAACCTTTTCTGGCAGTAGTGGGAATGCCAACATTATGTGTTTCTAATAAAAGAAAGAACCTTTTTCAGATTGTACACCAGCTGCTAAGCATTTCTATAAAGTTGCATTTGAGAATTAATGTGCTTTCTTAAACATTTTCTGTAGCTTTTTTTTGCACAAGAGTCCTTTTAACATGACAAAACAACAAAGAGTCACCTGGAAGATCTCTGTGAATTCTGCTACAGCTTCTCCAATTCCACATTGGAGTAGAACTTCTCTTGTGGTGAGGAGGAAAAACATTCCTGTCAGTGAAGCTCAGCAATTTTGTATGCAGGCTGACACACTGGTCCCTACAAGAAGCAGAATTATATACCAAAAAATCCCAAACCAAACCCTACCTTTAAAAATGTGTCCCTGTGGATGGCTTAAAAGCATGTCTCACACAAGTTAAGTGGCTTTAAGAACAGGTCTTGGCAGATGGCTCATTTGGGAATGCACAGGCAAACCTTAGGCGTCAGAAGTCAGTTGGAAAGGGATACATATGTACAGCCAAATTATTGTTTTTATTTCTGACTTTATGGCCTTTTTTTCCACTTGTGCAACTGTAAACCCAGTATTTCATTCTCTGTTTAGTCTTTTTGGAGTGTGTGAAGCACTAATATTATAAGGCAGTGAGTGATTAAATTTCCTTTCAACTCAATTATTTTATTTGCCTTTTTTTTTATTTTACTTTGTTTTTTTTTCCTTTTAATCCTTCCCTTCACCTTTCCCTCCTTAACCTTTAATACTCTATTAATACAAAGTTTCAAAGAAGCCATTGATGTTTACCCTCACCAATTCTTTCCTCTTGCTTTTATCATTTAGAAAATAGTGGTGTTAAAAATAAGTAATACCCATCAGCACATGAGAAAACCAGCTGGCAACAGCCAGCTCTCAGACAACAGCTCTAAAATGGCTGTTAAGAGGCTTCATTGCCAGCTACATATTCCAAATACATGCAGATACTCCCAACCTCAAAGTCACTGTGAAGTCTATCAGCTGGCTACAGAGACACAGTACTTCAAAGACTGGAGTTGGAGGAGGGAGAGCAAGCATTAAAAAAAATAGTGATACAAACAGTAGAGAGGCAATAAAAAATTTTCACTTCAGGGATCCTAGCAGAGTATGTTTCAAAATACTTGGACTAAAAGGCATGTGCATGAGCTCTCAGATCACAGTTCCAATGGCATAAACAGCACCCAAACCAGATTTATTTAAACATCAGTATTTTTGATTGAAAAAAAAAATATATTGCCATTGTCACAAGACTGTACTTACCATAATTTTTTAGAACTAAATTACTGCATAGTGACAATTTAACAAAAGAATTATGGATTACACATGAAGTTTTTTCCTGTCCCGCTCAGAAATTATGAGAGTTTGTAGCAGAGAAGCTGCATCAATAATCAGACAGTGAATGGGCAAAACTACCTCCCTACCTCTGAGTGAACTTCCTGTCTTCCTACAAAAATAACCATAGCAGGAAAATCTCAGATGTGTACAACTAGATTTAGAGGCTTTACAACTAGAGTAATTATCGCTAGTGATTATTGCTTTCTTTTCAAGTGATAAACAGGAATTTCAAGAATATTTATCAACAGGATGTACTAGAATCCATATAAATGTTGGTGGAAGAAAAAATCTATATGGGGAAATGCCCTTTTTTGCCCATTAGTGGGATAATTGCATGGTCACAATAGTAGCTGGTCAGGCCTGTTCTCAATAAAATACTAACATTTTCAGGAAAGTCCATTCACA
>WEIT01037398.1:33447-59618 GCA_013389985.1 Dryoscopus gambensis | reverse complement strand
TGCTAAGTCGGAAACACACAAGTCGTGCCTTGGAAAGCATCGGGAGCAGCGAGGCTGAGGATCTCCAGACTTGGAGACATTACATTGTGGAATTGGATGGTTATTTCACACCAACTGCAGAAACTCTGCTGCTTACAGTGGACCAAACCCTGATTTACACCTTTCAAAACGAGAGAAGAGACGCACTTTCTGAGCATCATGCCCAACACTTGCACTTTTCTGCACCAATCTCCAGGTACTGTGGAACACCAGAACTTCGGAACAGCAATACCAGGAACTTTAATCCAGTGGATTACAAATATGAGGTACTAGAGAAAGCATTTCTCCTACATTTGGATCNATCCAGATATATGACATCACAGCACTGACAGTACAGCCTTGCACTTCCAGGAGGTTCAGCGGGTGTGCAGGATCTGAAGGGAGAGGCATAAAAAAGTTCTCACTGACTTTTTTTCATTCAAGTATAACTTTTCTTGGTTCTTTGCCCACAGAAAGTTTTAATATACCTGGTATTCTGATTTCTGTGGGGTTTTTTTCTTGTAAAATAGAGCAGGGCTGAAGCTTTTTCTGCTAGTACAGAATAGTCTCACAAGGTTCTTTCCCAGTCAAATGGCACATGACAAAACGCTGCTGAAAAACTGAAGTCCATGGGAAATCCTGCACATATACTCTGCCCGGGACCCAGGGGAGTACACAAAGATGAATATTATTATAATTTAAAGGTGCTTCTTATTATAATTTAAAGGATTACCTTTACGAGGGACCACAGGGCATTCCTCTTGAAAGATCAAGATGGTCAGCATTGAGTCCAAGATGTCTCATGATGAATTAAATATATTTAAACTCTATTGTAACATAGAGACAACTTATTGCGCATTCCTTCATGGAAGACCACATCCCATGTCAGCAAATATTAAACTGTCTCTCCTGTGTGAGGCCCCCAAGAACATCATGTGAGGCCTCTGCATTGAACCATATTCTCCCAAATAACTCCAATACAGTGCTTTAATAGCACCGGCAGAATGCAGCGGCCACATCCCAATAAAATAAAGCTTCAAGAACATCCATCCCAGGATATTGATGTACAGCACTAAACCCATTCAGTAAAGCATCAAATTGCTGGGCAAGGGGGCCAGGCAGTAAGAGGGTGTCTGCCAGCCACATCATTCACACTTGCAAATTACCAAAGCCTTGCAGGGGCAGACAATGGTTTTAGAGTGTCCTGATGTGCTGCCCAGCAGGTCTTCAGAGCAACTGGAAAGCACATACACAGGTACTCCAGGAAGGCATCTGAGACAGTGAAAGAGACATGGTGCTTATTAAGGTGCTGACTGAATAGATTCCACTGTGTTAACTGAGAATCCATCTGCTTTTGCCAGATGTTAAATAATTAACCTCATCTCAGCCTGACATAATGTATTCTTAATAAATACTTTTTTTTCCTGAAGATTCTTGTGTAAGTTAACACAATTAACCCAGATCAAAAAAATAGATGTGAGCCATTCCACATGGCACCATGCCTTGCTCCCACAGAAAAACGTATATGAGTGCTATATATTCACAAGTCCACCTCTCACAGTGAGGTTAGCATGGCAATTTTTGTGTCACTGGGTTCAACTGAAACTCATTTGGTGCAAAACCACTGCAAAGGGAGGTGAGTCTTAAACACAGTAGTAGCACTCCAGACCTTATACAGCTCCAGGACTGCTCATTCTACAGTATAATTTAGTGAAGCTTTTGGACGCTTAGATATCATCCAACAGAGAAAATCCACTGGAGTGTTGCAGGACTCTGGAGCTGCCCCTCCACTGGAAGCCATGGAAAGGAGAATGTCAAAAATTTCTATGACATCTTAAAACACACTGTAACAAAGAAATTCACCAGTAACAAAATCTAGACAATGTATCAACCTTTTTGGGTCCCTGGAATAACACAGAGGGAACGTGAATGGAAACATGAGACTGACCTTTTGTCTGCTTTCCCCTTACAAATCTTAAATTCGAAACACATTCTACACAGTATAATAGAGCCTCGCAAGGACTAACGTATAGGCTGTAGGACCGAAAAGGGGAGCAAAGAAGTGGGCAGAGTCAGAATGGTTTTCTTTGTAATTGCCTACTGCAGCCGGAATGAAACATTCTACTTAAATTATACTTTATTCTGTGGGGGGTTTTTTTAGTCTCAAAATTGCAGAGAAACTGCCAAAATGAAACATTCCGACTCCACTCAGTGTTAAATGACTGAAGATGATGTGCTTCCATGTAGTACAGTATCTCATTAAATCAGGTCTAATCAAGCTGTAAATGAAACATGTCAAGGCACTGGCTGGCCAAACTGTCTCATTAGAGTCCAACCTCCACTTGCAGAAAAACTCCATAAAGACTGACTTTCAAAGTGGGAATACTTTTGTTTCATGAGGAATATGGAGGAGAACAGTGTGTAGTTATGCTAGAGGGTTACTTCAGTGTGCTCAGGAAAGGTTTGAACTTTAATTCTGCACAATGCACTCTTACTTCAGAGCCCTTTCAACTCAGATTAATTTAAGAGAAATTGAAAATACTAAGGAATCTACATCTGAACCAAAAGGTAGGACCCATCACACCTACCGATCTGTGTTCTGCAGAACCAGTGTTTGATTCCAGTAGCTATCAAACTCTGACTCTGAACCTACAGATGTGATGTCAGCGCTGCTGCTTTGAGGGCCATATTCTGCCCTGTATTTGACAGTACACTTGGAACCAACATGGTGAAGCAACTGAACATAGTAAATTCATTTGTAACAACTCCACAGTTCTTCACAGCTTCATTTTATTTCTTCTGAAACATGTTCTTTTACTTCTTAGCAGTGCCAAAGCTAGAGGAGGATACATGAAGAACACAAAAATCTTTCCAGCATGCCTCTGTTTCAAGGGTGAGAAAAAAGATATGGACAAATTTGGCATGACTGAGAATATAAACTCAAATATAAACTCATTCCATATTTCTTTGCAAATGAACCTTGATAGAAATCTTCAGCACCTTCCATCTCTTGGCCACTGTCTCTGAATGACAGAACTCCCACTTAGATCTTTCACAAAAACTGAATCAGAGGATGGAAGAAAATTCTGGTGCAGATAGAACAAAAATCTGACATCCAGCATCTTGGAAAGGAGGGCAGGGTTGAGAAATAAAGCCCAGAAATTCTTATAAATATTATCATGAGAGCTTTAAATGTTGAGATAAGTAGACATCATCGATCCTTAGCATCTCCTCCAAAAAACCACAAAGAATAGTATAATAAATGCTGCTAATAAATTATATTAATAAAATGAGAAAGTGTAAGATTTTCACTGAGCATTTTGGAGAGCTGCAGGACTGAAATGACCCTTTTGTAATGTTGGAAAGTTTTCTAAAAAGAAATGTGTAAGTCTCATAAGCAGAGAGCTTAACTCCCAGCATTACAGAAGTCAGTGGGAGTTCTGCCACTGACTTAACAGATCATATTTTTCTCAGTGACTGGAAGGGAGGAAAGCATGTAACAGAGTTCGCATTTGGAAGAAATGAAAGGAGTGTTGAATTCGCTGGAAGATGTCCTGGAAGAGTAAGGTTGCAAACATGAAGCATATGTGTAATTTGAATCAAAGTGGCTCCTCACATGCATAAAGCTAAGCCCGGCACCAAGCACTCCTGGAATTGGGATAGTGAATGTTCTTAAAGAGAGGTCATATGTGTATGTCTGCTCAGAGTACACCCCATAACCACATCTGTCACTTCTTAGATTTCATCAAGAGACAGCTATTACATTCATCTTGGTATCAATAATAAACAATAATAGAATCTTTTTCTTTTTTCTTTTCAACTTTTTGGGCTCTTTCTCTTCATTAACTTCTCTACTTCCCCCTCTGGAAATTAGAATCTTTACATTAAGAATGAGGATTCAGTTACTATTACGGTAAGTTAGGTTAATGCACAGAAATTCTTCTTACATCATGTTCTGTGGCAAAAAATTGTAAAATTTTCCTGTCACTCAACTCTTTGATTTACTGGTACCACTACCTTGTAAAGTACCTGGTTTTATTTTTAAATGTGTTGAAGCTTCTTCTCTCAAAATTACAAAACTTCAAAACAAGTATTCCTAGAGTACAACCAAATTCACTCTTTCTGTAGTACCTTTTTGAGACAGATCATATTAAAAAAAATTTTAAAGAGGATGAAGTGTACCAGTGGAGATCACACAAAATAACAGAAGACTGAAAAATGAAAAACAGGTAATATACCATATTTTTCTATTTCCATAGCTAGTTTATGTTTTTGGGAAAAAAAAAAAAGTCACAAGTAAAAAAGTCTCCTGAACTTCCAAGAGCAATTATCTAAATATAACCCAATATTAATTATACATTTCAGTCTTGGGAAATAGGAGAAGTCAATAAAAGCAAAGTAATTCTGTTGCAGTCACTGAAGTATGTGCCTGACTCTAAGTATAAGAACTGAGGTCCAGTGTGTGTTTCAGGTCCATGGGCTTAGCTGCATGCCTGGGACCTAACTTTGAGCAAGTACTGCCCAAATGCCCATCATAAATATTGCTGTGGTTCTGCTACTATGAATCAGAACAGCTGCAGGTTTTCAGAACTGCACGGGAGATGTGGTGAACACCTACTCAGAAAAGCATGCATTTCTCCCCATTTCAGGAAACAAAAATACTTTTATAAATGTCCAGTGCTGTATCAGCAACAATACGTGACAGCCAACACTATTGCTATTTTATCACAGCTGCACTTTTATCATGTTTGAACACTGCCTCTCCCCATCACAGCACTTCTCCTGCTGTTTACCCCTTTGCCCTTATCTTCGCATTCTCTCCGTGTAAGTATAATAAATGTGTAATGCGAGTGGTATTTCAGCCAGTGAAACCAGCAATCACTCCCCGGTGCTGGCATTTCACCTTTGACTCAGCGCCCTGGAATCCTGCCAGATCCCAAGCTCCCACGTTCCCAGGCTGCCGCCCCCGGCTGCAGCCGAGCAGGGGACAGGTATCAGACGTGCCACCAGTGACATCACCGGTGACGCCGAGCACGCTGCTGGCTCTTACTAAATGTTATTAGTTTCAGTGATGCTACAAATTGGACTACAATACTGTTGGGTAACAGTGAGAGTCTTCAATCACATTTTCTAACTTTTGCAAAAAGGGCTAAATCTTCCATTTCTCCCATCTCCTCCCTCCCCCTGCCAAGTCATGTCACTGACAAAGTGACTTGGGAGGCAGCATGTGACAACTGACATCCTATTCAGATGGTCTGAAGAGGGTCTTTATGCAAAGGAAAAAACACACAAAGTAAAATATTCGGCAAGATTGTTTCAGACATTCAGTTTATCTCTGTTTCATTGGAATGCTGTTTGCAGAAAACGCTGAATCTACAAAGCTCCTCCAAGTGCTAGCCTTGCTAACTCCCGTGATTTTATCAGGAGTCTTGTGATACTTGTTGTCCTGCTAAAGCCTCACTGCAGCATGGAAAATATTAGAGAATCCAGTATTCCATGATTAAATAAAAACCAAAGTCAGGTTTCACTTCTGGGAAGAAAACTCACAATACATAGATCCTACAGCTCAAAAAAGCTAAATTCATCAATTTGTGTGGGAGAAGTTTGAGCCAACTTAAGAGATTTATGCTTGCTACTGGCATTTTAGCACACGTTCGTGGCTCTAGTATATGTGATGGCCCTGCTATAAAGGCATAAGAGAGCAGCAGAACCCAGATCCAGATATATTTAAAATTTCAGATGTCCCTAAAGCTGGGTTGGGCCCCAGTCACAAGTGCTGTAAAGCTGTCTGTCACCAGAACAAGGAGGACAAAGCCCAGTTCAGCTTACAGGCATGGAAAAGTTCAGCAGTCCCTCACTTCCCCATGTGATAGGCAAGATGGGAGAAGGAAACACAGTCATGGTGTTGTATCACTCACCCCCTCATCCGAGGAGGAGGAGGACTGGCAACCTGCCAGGACCTTTCACTCTATTCTTTTTTATGCTGTGCATGCAGAAAAGAAAAAGTAGGAATCCAGCCCCTCAGGTTTTGATTGCTATTAAGTTATCCATAGGGCCTAGTGAAAGGCATGCCTTAAAAGACATTGGCACCTACTATTTTGTTTTGCATAGGACTTTATCCTGTCTCCCCATCCCCCTCCTCCCCACTCACACTCACACTTCTGGGATTTTTCTGCTCCTATCATTGTTTTCATTAATGATACAAGAATGGATGCAGCCTCATTTTCAACACATTGTTAAACAGTACAGAGACAGACTTATTTTCCTCAAAGTCTTTCACTGGCATTCTAGTTTAAAAAGAAAAACAGTAAAGAAATGTTGAGAGAGAGAAAAACACCTCTATCCCACAGCAGGGAGAGGTTTTCAGTCCTTGGAGGCCCCTAGAGAACTTTGAACACATTTACTAATATCAAAGCAGGGCAATAGCTTTTCGATGACATCATCTTCCCACTCCCTGTAACTGAGAACTCACCGTTCCCTGAACTAGATAGTCAGGAGGTTTGAGTGCCAAAGGTCTTACACCATAGTTTCACCTACAAGTATTAGGATTTTCAGGCAATCAGTGGCTGACCTGCTGCACCTGAAATAATCTGCTAGTGGCAAAGTTTTACTGTCTACACATCAATACTAAAGAGTTACCCATGTCATACTGCAAGGTTTATTTTAAGACTGCCCTAGGAGGCTTGAATCTAGTATTAGGAAATGTGCTCTTAACCAAAAGCATGAGATTCTTAATATCCAAACTTAGGGCTCAATTATATTCACAGATGTATTCTGGAAGTGAGTCAGTGCATGGATGGGGAGAGCTGCCCACAGCAGAATGAATGTCCAAGGTATGCAGCAGCAAAGCCTCGTGAAAAATGAACCTTTGGGTCACAGTGATACTCTTTGGTGTCTGATATGTTACACTGGGAACAAAGACAATCTCAGGCAAATACAATTCCCTTCCACTGATATAGTCTGGAACACTGTAAGTGCAGTGTAGAGCCAACATTTGTTCTGTTTTAGGAAAAAAAGAAACGTTCACAAACTGTTCTTTTCCATCCTGAAACAATGGAATAACACATGCTTGCTCTTTTACAGTGGTGAAATCCTGACAGTGATCTGAACAGCTGCTTAGCCACCAACTACAGCATTTACAACTGGTTAATTACAGACATCCAAATCCTTGCAACATATTTTGCATTCATGGCCCAAACAGTATAATCAGTTACTTTATCCAGGACTGCACAATAACATCTCTGTTTATCAGAGAACAGAGCATAGTAACTTATCCCAGACTGATCATAGTCAACTAAAAGATATCAACTCACATTTTCTGTTTTCTTTTTTAAATGAAAGAGAAAGAAAAAAAAAAAGAGTGGAAATTTTTCTCTTTTGTAAAAATGTGTAAGCATGAAAACTGCAGATTGAGCTTGGCTAGCTTTAACAGGATCCTTGTTCTGTGCCATGTTTATTACAGTTTGATTGTAAAAATGGGAAGATGAAAAGGATGTTCATTGACACGTTTCCCATGAATGCAATGACCTTCCTCTTGTGAGTAGCACTTCACAAGTACGTTCATTCAGTTGGAGTCCTCTGGATCAGGTTGAAGAACCCTGGCACAACAGACACAGGCCATGTAGGACTATCCATCGCATGGCTCTCAGGAAGAACTAGCATAAATGATTCTGCATGACAAATATTAAATACAGCAAACACAGTAAAACAAAACCAGAACCTGGAGAGACTATTTTGTTTGCTTTTGAAAGGATCAGAGTTTTCTTTGTGTCTAGTTCTGCTTGTCCATGAATGCCAAATCAATTTAAAAGTTTATAACGTCTCTTTTCCGAAGGGGGTAAACTGAGGCACAAGGAAGGGCAGGTTAACTTCTTCCATTGGTCTTTAAATTTGGGGGCCGGATATGAGGCTTGAGTTTTTGGACAGAAAACCAGGATGAAAGCCCCAAAGAATGTGTAAGATAACATGCACTCCTCCCCAACCATTATTAACAGGCTCAGAAAAGTCATTTATGTTGCACAGAATGAGTCAGTTACTGTGATTCACATACAGATCTGACAGATCAGCCAGAATACAGCCTGCCAGACACTGCTCCCAAATAACATTTGAAACACAGGGCATGGAGGGGGTAATAATAGTACTGAAGCTAAACACTGGATTGAGCTTCTATTTTCTAGCTGCTTTAATGGCAGAAAGGGCTTTTGCCAACTGATTTTGCCCAGGAAATGAGTTCCAAGCTGTGATGTAAAAGCCCTAATGAATTCCTGCTCTGCTGACTCAGCGGTGCAGCAGGAGCAGACCCCCGCTGCCTGCAAACCAGGCGAGTGCCCGTCCTGCTCAAATGTGATCGAAACCACTGTGTGCTTAATGTTTTTAAAGATAACTTAAACGTGCCTTTTAAACCCACCACAGCCTAGAAAGCACTAGAGGTTATCTGTTAGGTGACAAGTGGAATGAACTTCCAGGTACTTTTCAAATCTTGTTCCTGTAAATAAGAAACAGCTGACTGTGATCCTGCAAATTCCAGTTGAGAAAGCTCTGATGATATAAATGCATTATGTTGTGTCTAGAATCCCTTGATAGAATTACAACATTACTGTACACAGCTGGGTGGATATTATTATGTTGCTCAGAGAAATAAGAGATTATGCTATCAGGAGCAAATGCAACCGAGATCCGACACAAATGCACTTGGAATACAAAGCTGGTGCCTCCAAATTTAGTACAGTGTGTTTTCCAACGGTAACTTTCTAACAACAAGGACAAATAAAGCCATGCACACGCTGGCAAGCTCCACTGTGTGGCTAGAGAAGTTTGCTGATGACAGTCTTGTTATTGTAACAGGAAGTGACTCAGCCTTGGCAACAGGAGATCAGATATTTTATTCAGAAGCATTAGGTCATTTTTTTCCCCTAACCAACCAACAGTTTCACAAGGCAACTGGTTTTGTTTGAAAATAAATATCTATTTTGAAAGTGATTTGCTGAGGGACTGTAGTTAAACATTTATGGTTAGGAACAATCACTCAGTCTAATGCAAGGCATCTGGAAACCTCTTGTGCTTTTAACTCTCTAATATTTGCTGCCTGTACAAAATTCAACCCCCCCAGGCAAGAATTCTCGCACATGGGTGAGTAAAGTATAACCAGCCACATTATCATCATGAGAATGAGGATGAGTGAGGAGATTTGTGTCTGGACCAGTAACTTTCCATGACAATTAACATGACTGATGTCACTGTTACAGTTAAAGTAAAACTACTTCACACAGGGATTACAGCTGAAGCAAATATGTGCCTTGTTGTAACAGCCTATTACATGATCTTTCATCAAGCACTTATAAATGGCACATGATGTTATGCTGCTTCTCCTAAAATCAGCATAAAAGAAAAATTCTCTTAATACCTGGCATCCAGCCTAGCCCAGAACAGTTTCTTTCCTTCTGCACTTCTGCACTGTTACTTGTAGTGTGTATCTTTTGCATTACATATAAGTTCACATAACTATATGGAAAGAGAAAAAACGCTACGCTGCTGTTACTCATTTTTGTCTCAGGTACCTTTTAGCACAGTTTATGGTTGCATAAATGTTGCACAAAGAGAAACTAACTGTGCAAGCCAAATTCAAATTCTCCCTCTAATGATAGAGAGTAAACATGCCACCAGCTGCAGCACTCCTGGAACAGGATTTCATCATCTTCTGAATATTTTCCTGGTCTGTTGTCAGTTTTGTATTTTCAAAATGCCAAGGAAGCGTTATACTCCACATTATAATGACCCAAATATTCCCTACAAACATAGAAATAACATATAAGTACTAATGCCAGCTTTTTATCTTGGGCAGGGAGCAGCCAAAAAAAGAGTTCATGGGGTAACTTAAAAGCTCTATAGCAACAGTGTTTATCTATTGCCTCCACACTGTGCCCAGAGCCTAATTTTAGGTATTAAAAATAAAACTCTGGACAATTTCCCGCAACAGGCACTGCAATAACACAGCGAGGCCTCAAGCATTCTTTGACATCAAAACGCACTACTTTTTTAAAGATGTAAAAAATTAAACTTATTTGAAAAGCCATTGCAGTGAATATGAATTTACAATTCAGCATAAAATGAAATACATCCTGAAAAGCCTCAGCACCCTACATCATTTGACTGTTATCTTCCTTGTGACACAAGCAACATTTTATAATTCCAGCCCATGAAAACAGAAAATTTCATAATTTTGCTGTTAGAGCACCATGGTTTTCTGTGCTCTGTCAAATAGCATTTTTATCTTCTAGCAGTAAAAAATAGCTACCTTGTTCCACCATCTGCCAAAAACTACTAAACCACAGGGTGTGCTTCTGTGATTTCAAATTGCAGAAGCTTAAGTAATGCCAGTGTTATACCTATTAAATATACTGACAATCAGACCCTAACATTTTCAAAGTACTGTGGCACATTATTTAAGGAAGGCATTTCAATCAAACTCTTCCAGGGTTTAACTGCTATCACGGTTTAGCTTTCAGTCAGCTGTCCCACCTGAGCACTGTTACGAATTAAGTGATTTTAACATCCTGAAGTGCTGGACAAAGCCTCCCTATCTATTCATAACTTAAGACTTAAATTTGAGAAACCATGTTTCTTTTTCCAACTGTATAACCACAGAACACAATATGAAAATCATTTCAGCTCTAGTGCAAAATTCTTCCTATCCCATATCTAGTCTCATGGTACACTGCTGCAAGTATCTGAAAAAACAAGTGGGAATCACAATTTTATATCTGAATACTCACTCACACACAGATATGTAGTTTTTTTGTATATCTCATATTTGCTCAGACAGACTTGAAACATAAACCCTCGGTGTTTTAACACTTGAAGGATAATAAAAGGAACTTATTTATTATCTACATTTCACTAGTTTAAAGCCAATGTTGTACTTTTCTGGGACCTCGCATTTAATATATGAATGCTTGGAGTCAGCTTTCTCTGCGTTATATTCAACAGGCACGAATATATTGCCATCTTCCATTGGCACTGTGTCAGTTTTATGATTACAAATCCTCCATTCGCATGCGTTCTCAAAAGTACTCATGTTTTAATGGGCCTCCATCATATGTGAAGCCTTAATCTAGGAACTGACAAGTTTCAGCCCTGATGTTATATTTCTTACTGAAATAGAGCCTCCAGAGCTCTGATTTAACACACTCAGCCAGGAGCAGCAGTTGACAGGAACAGATAAACTATAACATGCTTGTTACTGTGTGCGCCTCCCCACCTCATGTCAGGCCAGGCTGACCCAAGAGCTGAGGAGGGAGAAAGCATTCTGAGTTTTTTAGATTAGTGGCCTTTTTTCTTTTTTTTTTTTTTCCTTTTTTCTGGGACAAGATATTATTTTAACTTGTTGTAAGGCATAGTACCCACTAACAATATTTACGATTTGTAAACCTAGGAAGATAATACAGGTTGCATTTTCATAAGAACAAAATATTTTTTCAGTTGCATACATTTGGGATCCTGCTGTAATGCATTTTAATGGCCTTGAGTTCTAAAATGGAAATATTCTGAAAACTCATTTGAGGCATGCCGAATGAATTGTCTATAAAATACACAAGCTTTTGGTGGACTACAAATCTCACACATACACAAAGAGACCTATTAAATCATATTCTGATTTTTTTCTCTTCAATATGTACTGCATCATGTAAAATAAGGGAAATAAAGAAACTGTGCTGAAATTTTGTAGAACCGAAAAAGGAAATGGGCTGCGTAGGACACAAGTTCTCCTCGAAACTAAAGACACAGAAACTCTAGTCAGAAAAAGTATTTCAGAATGTGGTCTTCATTTGCCTAACTCATTCTAAAAGTGATTCTAACAGGGCCACAGAAGCCATAGTCAGAGACAAAAACAAACTCTGATGAATCCCAAGAATTAATAGAGAAAATGTGTTATATTGAAATTATATACTGACCTACTGTAGAAGAAGTATGCTGTTGCGAATATTGTCCACATCCCTAAGGTATAATAGTGTTTCACTGTATTCACTGTACAATTGTGGTGGGTGCTGTTCCTCAGAGGCCGGTACCGGGACCAGTGATGTTTAACGTCTCCGTTGGTGACATGGACACTGGGATCAGTGCACCCTCAGCCGGTTTGACACCGAGCTGGGTGGTGTAGACACGCTGGAGAGAAGCAATGCCATCCAGAGGGACCTGGACAGGCTGGAGAGGTGGGCACATGGGAAGCTCCTGAAGTGCAACATGGTCCTGTGTAAGGTTCTGCATGTGGGTCAGGGCAATCCCAAGGACAAGCACAGGCTGAGGGACAAATGGCTTGAGAGCAGCCTAGAGGAGAAGGACTTGGGGGTGGTTTTGGATTAGAAGCTCAACATAACCCAGCAATGTGCACTAGCAAAAACACAGTCCAAAGCAGGACACAGGAATACGTACAGAGAGCTGGGATGCAGCTGTGCTGCACTGTTGAATCTGAAAGCTCAGAAACATTCTTTGCCCTTTCCAGCTTACATGCAGAGTTCATGAGATTTATTGACAACCTAAAGCTCAGGACACTGAACTGACTTCTAAAGACGTCAAATCATCCCTTTCCTCAGTTCGTAATGTGATTGTGATGTGATGTTGTGCATGCCTGGAAGAGGTTAGAATTGTGTTCAATATTGTCTAACCAATGAGCCACAAGTCCAGCACCTACCAGAACCTTTAGATGTCAGCTGCAAACATGAATCTCTTGCCAGCACAAATAGGATTTCAACTAATAATCCTTGTCCTCAAGAAAAAAATAAAAATCATATGCAGTTTTGTTATGAATTCTAAACTCACCACTGCAGATTAAAACCATTTACTCAATACTATAAAATTCTACCGTTTATGCAACAGGTTTTTCTGCTCCAATTCCTCTTCTGAGCTGTCTTTTTTTCATGCTGCAGTTTAAACATATTTCCTGTGAGCCACAAAATGGGGAAAGAGCAAATCATTGTACACGGTTTTTAACAACAGTAATGTGTTTCCATCTCTGAAGAGTGAGAGCCTGCAGAGCAGGCACTATAATCGTCATAAACGCACTTTTTGAATAAGTTCAACAAATTCAACTCACTTCTTGTTAAAATTATTGCAACAGAAATATTCTACTAACAGAAGTGAAGGCAGAAAACACTTCTGCCTATTTATGAAAGTATTTGCACCTTTGATTTGAGAAATGTGACATATAGACAAAAGAGGAAAGCAAAACTTATTTGGAAAATCAAAGCAAAAAAAAGTATGAATAAGAAAAGTTAAAAAAACTAAACAAACAGGCCTTTAAAAATATTTTGGGGTTCCCAGAAAGACATTTCCTGAGTTCTTTATGACTATCTGTATCTCATAAACAATAAGGATAGGAGTCATGGCTCTAAGAGTAAAGTTATACAGGAAACATGACATCCAAGGACACGTGGCAGGTACAGGCAAAATGCCAGTGATAATGGAGAACAGTCACCCTGACAACAACAGCAATCTTGTTGGGGAGAAGATGCCAGACAATGGAATATCCACTCCCACAAGAGAGTCTGAAAAACTAAGGTGTGTTGGAGGTGAGTAAGTGCCAGCTCAGACCTGCCTCCAGCTCCGCTATCTGAAGCTCACGCAAGAACAAACTCAACTGTCTTTTAAACAATGGCACTGCAAACTACATTAAACTTCCCTTCTTTCCTGTTATGTACTGTGCAGCTGCTGGGCTATCACCACTGGTCCTTGCTTTTTCACAGAGCTTGAAAGTGAGAACTGAGATAACAACTCTAGTTAAGTGGCTATTTCAAAAGGCAAAAAGCCTATTTAAAGGTTTAAATATTTCTGCTATGTATCTTAAAAATTGAATGCATGTTTGTCTGTTTCTAGTAGTACTTAGTGACTAAAGAACTTGTGATGCCAACAGAATAGTAGTTTCTACGCTATAGAAACATAATATTTTGCTCCTAAGAAGCTAAACATATCTTAATATTAAAAGAATCCCATAGCAGACAATTTTCATGTTGACACAAGGGTGACACAAGCAATCACAAAAGTCCTGTAAAATATAGATACTTTTGCTGCTCAGAGGTGCAACATGTGACATGAGTGGAAGGGACATACCCACATACAGAGCCTAAAACCCTAAAACAGACAACCATCAATAAAATAACAGTAAAGGAACAAACAGAAATTAAATTCATGGAAATCAGATCTACAAACCGATTTTTCAAGGTACAGATGTAGCATCTAACATCACTAGTCCAGCAGTTCTGAATGCTGAGAGAGTACAAAGGGAATGGACTGCAGAAAGCACATAGCCTCACAAACTCTCCCTCTCTGAAAATATTCCCACTGAGCTTTTGTCCTTGTAATTTTAAAGGGAGAATGTGAATCTAGTCCTTCATTACCACAAGTTCTGAAATTGAATTTCTGGCATTTCTGCATAAATTTTGTCATGGTTGAAGAGAGAATACTGAAACTGATACACCACTCACTTGATCCAGTAGAGCTCCCTTCTTTTACTGCTAATAATGAGATTTTTGTTCCACTACCACTACTACAAGATTTCCCAGTCTAAACAAAATATATAAAACATCCTAGCTCCCAGTCAAGACCTTTGCATAACTACTTTCTATGTAGCTCTTCTTTTGCCTGTCATGTTTATTAATGTTCTTCCTCTGATATTTCTTCCTCTTCATTCAGAGGACAAAATCTCTCTTTGCCTAATTGAGCATAATTTTGTATTTTCTCTCTCTCTCAACAAAAGTTCTCTAGGCCACATGTTACCCTTCTCTGCTACCTGTTTATGCAGCATATTTCTTGTTAGATATGGGATTACAGACATGATACAGTTTAGGACTTTGCATATTAGCATCTAACTCTGGAAATCCTTTTTGCACTTCACAACTTCATTTTCCTTTCTGCCACTGGATGAGATTCTTCATGATCTCATGATCAGGTGATCTCCCGATCAGTGATTAAACGCCCTATTTGTTCTTCTATCAAGTCAAACTGATGATCTCCTACAGTGCAAAATAAATCCTTGGGTTTGGTACATAACTGCATGACCCTGAATTTAGACTGTTTTTTCCTTTCCGTTGGTATTACCCCAGTCCTCAAGGCCATTTCTCTTCCTGTGGTGTTACAGAACAATCCATCTCAGTATTGACAACATCTCCACCAGTATATTGCATCACTACATTCCTACTTCTTGTGCCAAGATCTGGAATGGAAATATTAATAATAATTCAACATGCAATATCAGTTCAAATTTTTTTATGAAGTCCAGGAAAATTAGATCTGTCAGAGTTCCCTCGAGAAAAATCTATTGATTTTCTCTTGATAAGAGAAAATCTATTCTTTTATCAGTGAAATGTCTAATTAATGATATATGTTAGCCTAATGAAATCTAAATTAGACACCAGGGTAGTCTCTTGGGAAGCCAGCAGAAGGATCATGATTCTATATTTTTAATCTGATGGAGGTAATATTAAAACCTGAAAAGAATCCAAATGATCTCCTGTAATACTAAAATCAACATCCAACAGATGCATTAAATAAATTCTAAATATTATTTGCTAGGCTTCTTAAAATTCATGATACCGGTCTAAAACTCTGTATTTTCTTATATCACAGGTGTGTCAGTGCCAGGTTTGGGCAGTTTCTGATCAGTTGGTTGCCACTTCAGGATTTCCTCAAATGTAAAAATCCAATGACAGCCTATTTATTTTCATGTTAGAGCTCAGATTTTCACCTACTCACTTGTCTCCGGGAAAATGGTCTTAGAATTAAAAATAAAGGTTAAATTTTTTAGCAGTGTGTGTGTCAGATGCAGTTAGGCACTGCATCAGATGCAGAACTTTTGAGGGGCTAGGGAAAAAGGGAATTTTACAAGTAGTCAAATATCATACTGAGAGTTGCCATTATATTGAATTTTCAAAGAAAAGTCATTTGACAAAGCGATTGTTGCTCTAGAGATTTTATCTAAGTCATCTGTACCATTGCAATTGTGCTGAAATAAAAGTACATCCACTGAGATTACAATGGATAAAAGAATTACACATATTGTATATTTATCTATCTCTGTCCTACTTCAGCCTCCTGGTATGAAAATGAATGTTCCATATGCCATTTCAAGACTGAAGCATGGATGATGGATACATGGATGTGTCTCAAGATTGAAAGAAAATGAAGCAACACTGAAACACTATAGGAAGCAACAGAATGGATTGGAAAGGACTGCTTTGGGTGACAGCCTGAGAAGGGAGGTTTGTGTTTTGAGTCACTGCTAGAACCTGGGATGCACCTTGCAGGTTAAATAACAGTCCTGGCAACAACCTCTTTCCTTGGCCAGACAAGCACAACCACTTATTCCGGCTGAAGAGGTTGTGGCAGGTGTCTTGCCCTTTGGCAATGTGCAGATTGGGCTCCTGGTGGGCCCTCTACCTGAAGCCTCCCCAGTGGTTATTCAGCTCTAAGAGCTATTGCTGAATGCTGCTCTCTGACAAAGCAGGACTGCATGAAACCAGCTGAGTTTAGTGTTTGCAGAAGCTATTTACTTGTGGATGATATTCACAGTACTGTACTTCAATGGCATAGGAAATAGCTAATAAAAAATCATGTTTACTCTCTGTGTAGAATTATTGTTATAAGTCACAGAATTGCTCATACTAGTGCCCTTTTTTAAACACTTCCCATAACATATTTTCAATAAGAAGTCTTTCCTGAGACTGTGTTCAGAGTCCACATTCATTAACCTTCCAAGCATGCCACAAGGCTCATCTCTTCATCCCACAGGGATTTGGGAAGATTGAAAGCTACTGGATTAAAAGGAATTTTACTTGAGCAAGCAGTGTTTCTATTTCAGAAAAACCTCCAGGAGACCTTATTTACATTTAATTGCATTTTTTTGAATTTTTGATTTTTGTGTCATTTTAATTTGTGAAGCAGCATCTATAGCACTGTCTGTACTTAACAAAAGTGCCGAGACAAAATATGCTCTGAGTTACAGTTCCTGGAGGCAGGGAATTGATGGTATTTTAATTATCTGTACACATGCACCATTGTGTGCTCGTGTCTTTAAACATTCAGATAAGAAGTTTTTACTTGCCTTTGAAGAAGGAGAATGCCCAACATTTTTGTGCTTCACTTCCCTCACTGCTCTCCACAAAATTCTGACTAGTTATTCTTTTTCCTTCTACAACTTCTCCCCTGTGATCATGTTGAGGCATATCCCCTTTCAAATGATGAGACAACCTCCCTAAAAGAAACATGGCCTTTTCAACAGTTGCGGCCTATATCACTAAAAAAATAACTCTATGAACATCAGCCAAAAGCTAGAGAGCAATTCCGCAGTGCTTTGGGCCCAGCAACAGCACAAAGGAGCAAAGGATAGAAACCCCCAAAGGTCTTACTTCAGAGGACTTTCCCACCATGTAACAGCCATGAGTCACAGTGAAGCAAAAGCCATCTGTTCATCTGGACACAGATACTGCTCGTCAGTGAGCAGGAAACGTTTCCACTGAGAATCTCACAGCAGTGTAAATCTCCCTGTGTAGACAAACTTACAGTGTTTCAGATCTCCTAGTCTGCAAATTGGGAACAGTGCAGCTCCCTTTCTGTTTGTCTGTTATCTTTTTTCCAAAAACAGGCTGGTCAGGCAAGAGATTGGCTGTGTGGATGTATTTACAGCTTGGCTAGCACCATGAGGCGTCCAAGACAACTCACGAGTCCAGCAGTTCTCATCAAAAGCCAAGCATTCAAATGCAGCAACTGTGCATCACCAACTCAGCCAGGGGCAGGGCCATGATCCCGAGGCCCTTTGGCAGCAACGCCTTCCTACTCCTCCTTTCCATTCCCACTGCTACAGGACTCAGCTCAGCTGGGATTCCTTGAAAGACAGGTAACTGCCATGTTACATCCTGCCCCCTAAAGACATCCCTGAGATCGGCTATTGATGAAACCGGGAAAAATGCAGTCATAATTAATATGTTGTATGTTGAAATAGTGGCAGGAATACACTTGGTAAAGGGACCAATCACTCCTAATTAAAATCATGTTTTGGGATGGGGACTGTCACTTAGTGTTTGTTCTTTCCACTTAAAGCCCAACAGCATTCAGCATTGATGATGCATTTAGGTGTTATCACAATATAGGCAATGAAGAAAAATAACTACAGATGTTTAAATTTAATGCTTTTTTCCTAGCATGACTGCTTCTGTAGGCATCTTATATCAATTTGCTTAACTATTGCATAGTTTGGATTACCACAGCATAAGTGTTTAGCAAGTCACATGTGCAGTATGGGTCCCTAACAATATTCATGTGTGTAATGTTCTGATCAAATTATTTCCAAATTCATTCACATGGATTAGTTTTCAAGTGGACAAGACCCAAAAAATCAGAAAAACTCTTAAAGGTTTTACTGTACTGAAGACATTCATAATGACAACATTTAAAAAGAATGAGAAAGCACTTCTTACTTCTATTAAAATTAGAACATTTAAATTTACAACACGTATGCACAATTATGTCAAAGGTGCCATCAGCATTCTATAAAAAATAAGTGTGATTGCCTATTAAATCAGATGATACTGAAAAGATCAGCTGGTTAAAAATTTTCTCCCTCCTGTTAAAACAAGACAATGTATTTGCTTTGAATAATAATACTACTTTTGATTTCTATTATAACTCTTTATAAAATCTATGATTTCCAAATGAGATTTTAAAAAATCCCCACTCAAATAAATTTCATAAACTGCAAGAGAATGGAAAAGATTGAGAAAGAAAGATTTGGGCTTTTGTGTATGCTTATTAACTTAATTGTTTGTCCCCTTGAAAAAACCAAGTTGCCTTGAGCATCTAAACTCAAAAAAGTGCTCATTTAAAGCAAAACATTTTTATTTGATAAAAAACTTCTAGGACATCTTCTAAAAAAAAAAAAAGTCTACATATTTTTGAGGGAGGGTGATTAGATGTAAATAACAGGTAAGGAAGACAGAAAACACCAACATGTAATTAAAAAACGATAATAGATGATTTCTGCACCAGGTGAAGATCACACAGCACACACCACCAAAGAAGACAGGCTAGCTTTTCTGGAGAAATCTTGAAGGAAGCTGCCTATCTCTCGGAGAAAGGAAAAAAATACTCGGGAGGAAAAAGCTTTAAAAGTCTGTGAAATTGCCAGCAGGAAATGAAATTACCACCACAGGTAAGAACTCCATCAGGCTGCAAATGTATAGGAATAAGGTTAACACTTTGGTTGTTATTCAAAAGCAAATGAAAGGTGAGTTTATGATATCAAGCCTGGATTAGGACTCAGAAGATCTGAGTTCATTTCTTGGCTCTGCCATAATCTCTCTGTGATTTTGGGCCAGAGTTTACATTTGGCACAGAGTGAAGGAAGGAAGCAGTATCCTTTCTGTATAGTTAGGGAACTGAGACCCAGAGATAGTACTAGCCAGGAATTCACAATGCTTTATTGGCATTTACATTTCTCATAAATTTACGTGCAGAGAAAAATGACTGAGACTTGAGAGGTATCTTTGTGGGTCTGATCTTCCAGCTATGTGTGTGTTTCAGGTTCCCCATTACAGAATTTGGATAAAAAAATCCTTTCTCCCACATTGAACAATGGCAGTGGGTGGGGGTTTTTGTTGGTTGGGTTTTTGTTTGGGTTTGTTTTTGGTTTTTTTTGGTTGGGTTTTTTGGTTAGTTGGGGTTTTTTGTTTTGTTTTTTTGGGGGGGGAGGGGTGTTCTTTTTTTTAATTTTTATTTCTTTATTTTCTTACCAGGCTGAAATATAAAAACTCAGGAAAAAATACTTTTTACACAGTCACTTAAAAATTTCTCATGACTTCATAGCCTCATAAAAAGGAACCAAGCCTCCATGAATGAAAAAGTAACTAGCTATTATGCGTGTTTATACAATATATATGCCCATTCATCTCAGATATGTACAGAGTAAGTATCTTTATTTTATTTTTGCTATCATCCTAATGCACAATAATAATAATGACGACAGTGTGAGTGTATTGACAAGGGCTTACAGAGCAAACAGCAATTTCCCTGAATTCCTACACGCCAGGCTGCGCTCTGGCACTGACTGGGACTAAACCCTGAGCACTTCAGTGGAAACTCAGGGTTACTTCATCTTAGTCACTTGCTTTTTACTTCCTTTTCCCTGCTGATGTCCCAAAGCTACCAGAGTTACACTGATGTGAATGAGATCTGAATCCTGAGCATTGGCAACAGTTACGGAAAACAGGAAATGGGGTATTTCAAATAACAATAGGTGGGAACAGTGAGTAAAGGTTCACTATGTGGTAACGGTGCTGACTCTTTAATGACTGTGTTTATTTCCTTGTGTCCCAAAGAAGGCCACGGTTCATTTTGCTCTCAAATACGTACATAGGGCCATGTGCATATCAGACACTGTATCTAATTTTGCAGTTTAAGTCAATGGGGGAGGGGGTGAATCAGCACTGACTCCCATTTCTCATAAGGAGCAACGCAATGAGATTGCTCTCCTGTGCCATGGAAAGTCAAGTTGCCAGGGGCAAAAGGTTCATCCCATGCCGGGTTAAGAGAAAAGATCCCTATTGATACAGTAAAAGAGACTTTTTTCCCTCCCATGCACCACAGAAAGGAGTGCTGTGACACAGAGAAACCCTTAAAACCCTTTACAAAACTTACAACCCACACAACACACTTCAGGTAAAGTCAGAGCAGAGATGTTACATGTTGGAAAAGCTATCCTGGGCCACGCAGCTCATTCCAAGCAAAGGTCTGCCGTTCTTGGCTGAGGCTTCCACACAACTCCTTGTCTAGTCTTGCCATGACTAATTCCCAGAAAAGGCAGTTTCACAACCACCCCGGCCAGCCAGCCCTGTGTCTAATTGGCATCACTGCTTAGAAATACTTCCTTGCATTCTCCTATGAAAGTTTGCAGCTACAATCTAATTCTCGGTACTTTTACTAAGCCTCACAAGCAGCTAGTGAGACAACCCAGCTATTTTTAACAATCATTAGTCCTCCAGTCTCTTGCTTCACAAAATGACTGGTTCTTATTGGGTTCCTTTTCTCACAGCTTCCAAAGTTGGTCTGAATTAAGTTTCCCAGCTTAATGCTCTGTTAAATAATGCTCACTAATTAGCAGCAGCGAAAACTAAAAACCAGTCATATGAAAATGAAAAAATGCCGAGTGACACAGGTGTTTTGTTTTTTCTTAGCTCAAGCTGCTTTTTTAATCATTAATCATAGCAAATTCTGCTCCTCCACCTGGAGAAGCAGTCAGTAAACTTCCTAAAAGCAGCCAAGGAACTTGGCATCAGACAAGTCCCAGTTGTTCTGATTTGTTACTTATGAGGCTGCTCACCCTAAACCCCATCTTTCATAAAGATGCTTTGCAAAGAAAGTGCTTTTCTTTTTACAGATTACTCATATTTACAAAGAAAGGTCTGGAAGGCTACCTCATCTTTTTTTTTTTTTTAAATAATAGAAGATTTTTTTTTACATCATGGAAGATTTTATGCACTGCTAGAAAAGTAGTCACCCTCAAGTTCAGATCTCACAAAAATGAAAACTGGTAACTTTTTATATGTTTAATTTTTATTTACCCTGTACAGATAAGTGCTTTTAAATACTTTAGAAAACCATACATGATATTCGTTATATTAAAACCCATGAAATTCCCATTCAGTTAAGACTTATAACTCCTATTACTAATACTGTGTACTATTAAGCAGACTGTTACACTGAGCCACTTGTAGAAATAAGGTCTAATTTTGTCCTAATACAGTCACAGAAGAAGGAGTTGAAAAGTAAATATATGTTTTGTTCACAAATCCAGCAGCTAAACATTGGGGTGGAAAAAAAGACCTATTTAAAACATAAAGACAACACGGGTACATGGGAAACAGATTTAATAACCTATTTGCAACTAGGCCACTACAGGGTCGTCATTCATAACTACGGCAGCAAGAGACAGAATCACCTTTCCAGTGCCAGTTATGGAAATGTAAAATCTAATTGCCTTCAAGGTGAGGGTACAGACACTTAAGGAAAACATTCTACAATACATCTGCCTGAAAAAGGAGCGTCTGTTGACACCTTTTGTTCTAATGCTGTTTCTGGGTGCTGATGGGGATCACAGACCAGTTCCCAGAGTGCTACCTTCTCACTGACTATTTAGGCACATCTAGAAGAAGCAAAGTGAAAACACGAGCTTAAAAGCATGAACTCCAAGGCTCTGTTGCACGTAAACTGTAGAAATTACATAGCCATGGGTTTCATCTGAAGAGCAAAAAAACCAACAAACCAGAATGACAAAAAACTCACAACATACTACCTCTTTGGCTCAGCTGTGGGTCATTGACTCATGTCCTCCTCACATTAGCTAATGACGACCATTTTCTCCCCTCCATTCTGGTTAATTTTTTACCAGTATTTCTAGGGAAACATCACCTCTCCTGTTTTCTGCGTCTGCTGAACAAGTTCAGGTCATGTTTCCCTAAATTCTTCCTTACTGTATTTTTATGTCTCTTAAATTCATTCACCTTTCACTAGTTTTAGGCTAGTTTATGTCTGAAATGTAAGTCTCTAACTCTGCCAGAGTGACAGATCAGGAATCACCCCACTTGCTTGCCTACTCATTACAGTTCTATTTATATATCCTCAAAGAGCATTTACTTTATCTGTGGTAGAATCACATTGCATGCTAGTTTTCGATTTAGCAACTTGCCACCTCGGAAGCAGATTGTTTCAAATAGTGTTCTCTGCTGAAAATGCTTTCATGCAACTGACACCCTCTCTCTTTTTCCCAAATAAAGTCCATTTATCCTAATCAAACCAAAAGCTATTGATTCCTGCCTATTTCATCTAACCTCCCTGCATCTGGCTATACACAAACCATTTTCAGGAGGTTTTCTCCTCTTCTTACTCTCAGCACTGAATACAATGCAGACCAAGTTGATGTGTCCTCTAAAAATGCATGAATATTCTAAGAACAGAACAGGTGCTCCCCCTGCCTCGTGTGGAGCTTAGCCCACCTGGAAAACACTGTCTGTCACCTGCTACTTCAGAGAGCAGATTTTCCAGGAACAGTCTACCACTCCTGAAAAAGGGGTTACTACAGAGAAGTTGTGAGGTGTGTAATGTGGCAATAAAGCTTTTCAGACAGAACCTTACTAAAATTAATGAAGCAAAAGGAAAGAAAAAAAAAAGGCACACAGGGCTTGTTTTCCAGCACATATTTGTAAATTAGCAGCCTTAAAGTGGTAAATTGTCTGCTTCTGAATTGTGGACAGTCCTACTTAAAAGCCACTGTGAAATTTCATAGGCAAAGCTCTGACATTTGAAGTAATCCTATATAATTTATACTAATTTTTGCTACTTTTATAAATGGTGTTGATCATACAGAGTTAAAAAAAACAGGGAACATTTACAGAATTTGAAGTAAGTCTGTGAATATGTAATCAAGGGTATCCACCATGAATTAAGTGTATGGCAGTGACAAGAAAATCCTCCAAGGAACTTGGTAGCTGTATTCCTTCCTAACTCACTAGCACTGCCCAGTCAGTACACACACTTCAGTATCCTTCACATACATAAATGAAGAGGCCTCTGCTCTAAATCAAGGTCTTTGTCCTTGGTTGGCACATCTAAATACAGCTATGTAGTCCCAAGGGACTGACTGATATTGCTTTGGCTTTTTTTAAGTTAGTACATGATTTTTTTTAAGGTTTTCAAGGTAAATTCCATCCTGGCTTCTGATTGAAAAAAATCCCAGTAGTATAAAATGGATATTTGAAACTTAACTGCTTTGTATAGCTTGAAGAAAGTCATTAGGGACTAAATTATATCTTCAAGTATCTTCACTAGCTCATTCTTTCATTTTCTTTCATTTTGGGGCTATTAAAATTTGTCCTAATGTTCATTATCCTCCACAGACTACAATAAATTCCCTTCAACTCACACACCATCCTTTCGTTCCACATGGCTGCTGTTAGTGCCAGTAGTTTCCCTTCAGCCTGTGTTCCACGGAACAGTCTCCCAAACCACAGCATGTTATTGACTCACCATTTCATTTTAATTCCTGATTAAATACATACTGGGTAAAAACACTTTGTTTTCTTCACTCTGTAGTCTGATCCATTCTTTCTTATCTGGGTTTGACCTTTAGTTCTATTATGCTTTTTGATACTTGAAATTAAAATTTATTAGTAAAGTCACAATCTAGAACTAACTCATCCAGTGACACATATGTCAATTTTCTTTTGCCCATTGACAGTTCTCTAATGAAAGCCAGCATTTAATCAGAAAAGAACTTAAACAGTTTTTACTGTACTATAGTCACATCTGTGCCATGGTTTTCTTTGATTTGGTTCATTTTTTCCTACAGCAGGACTCTTCATCCCATTCAACCAATCACAGACTGACAGCAGTGCAGAAAACATTACTTATTAAAGAGGCTTTTCATTTAAGGACCTCTGCATCTCCATCAATTTGCATCTGCTATTTCCAGTTGTCCTTCACTGGGAAATACTGCCCATACAAAATAAGATCCTTATGCCTCAAACTCCACGTGGGCAGAGCCAACCTCATCCAGCCTCTGACAAGCCCAGATTTCTCTGACATGACACATAGCTAAAAGGGGGACAAGTGTAAAATAGAAAGAGTGGATAGTTGCATTTACTGTCACTATATTTGAAAATAAAAATCTGCTCTAAACAGGGAGCAGGTCAGTTAAAAAAATGCCAATGATTCCCAGAGTTATGTTACCAGGTTATATTTGACTGGAGCCCGCACCAGGGGCTATTTCAGGCCAAAAAATATTTTACTCCACAGAACTAAAGGCAGGCTCAAGTAAGGTGTATAATTCATCTACTTAAAAGGGTTCTTCTTTTTTTTCCTTGTGCACTTTTCCTCAGAGGATCTAGCTTTGGCCATAAGTAGACACAAAACTACCTGCACTATCTGTTGCCTGCAAGGCAGTTTTGGATATATATTTACATGTTTGGCCATGTGAAACCAAGTAAAGAATTACTGATTCAGCCAAGTGTGCATAATTAGCTGGATTTAGATGTTTTGTGTTTTCAGCATCACCTTGTTTTCCTAAACATAAAATAATGCTCTATTTGACCTTACACTTTCTTTTTTCCATAGACACAGGAAAACCAACCATGAACACCAGTTGTTTGTTTAAGGAATCACCGCATTAATAGTTTATGAGGGGCCCAGGGATGGAAAGTTAGACTGACATTTTCACACCTGCAATCACCAGCTCACAGAAGACAGTAGGCAGAAGAAATACACATTAAACACTTCAGTTACCATCTGTAGGCAACCAGCAATAGATACAGAGAAAAGTGGGGAAATAGAAAGAACAGAGCTGAGATTACAAAGAAAACATCAGCAGAAAATTAAAAGTCCTTTAATTAAAAAAACCAACCAAACAAACAAACAAAAACAACACAAAAAAACCCCCCAAAACAACCAAAAAACACATTAGCACTGTTTGTTCCATGTACTGGACACTCCTTTGGAAAGCTAATGACCACAGTTTCTTAAATTATATTAAGACATTCATATCATTGACAAGTCTAGTCTTAAAAAAGCTGATGCTCCATCAACACAAATAATTATCAGTGCTTAGGTGGAATTGGGAGAAGCAGTGTCGGATGGTGCTGGCCAGGAGCATCCGCCATGGTGTCCAACCATGCAAAGATCACTCTCCATGCAAAGCTCCAGGACCATCATCCAAGGTCCAGATGCTTTGAGACACAGCTCTCTCTCCAAGGCATCACTGGGGCCCCCCTAGCTGTCCCTCGGGTTACAAAGGAAGGACAGAAACATCCAAACTATCCTGCTCATGGGGAAGCACAACCCAGGGCACCCGCAGAGCATGCAAATGTTGCTTTGCAGCCTCGTGGGGAAGGTGCTTTGGGGGGACCCACAGTTACCCTGGTCAGATGGGACACCCCTGCACAGGGCGAGAAGGGGTCACGGTTACCCCTGCACAGACAGGGCACCTCGGCACAGACCCAGGGGATCATGGTTACCCCTGGTCAGACAATACACGATGGGACACCCTGCAGAGGCCCGGGGGAGTCACGGTTACCCCTGGTCAGACAATACACGATGGGACACCCTGCAGAGGCCCGGGGGAG